>REGL01001177.1:34969-60165 GCA_004194395.1 Aurelia aurita complex sp. Pacific | reverse complement strand
ATGGGGCTCAAATCTTTCCAATCTTTAGAAAAGGTGGGTGTAAAATTCTGTATCTTTCTTTGAATTTAATGGCTTGAATGGAACTTATGGTACTTTATTGCATATCTGCCGTGGAAATATTTAGCTATCTTGATTACTTTCAAAATGGTTGCATTTTCATTATTTTTGAAAAAAATTCATGGGGAATTTTGAAAAAATACAAATCATCGCGAATCCTAAACCAATAAAGGGAAAGTACTATAACCTTGAAGAAAAGCCTAGTTTATGAAGGTCTACAATATGGTGGCAAGCAGAAATATGTAGCTTCTCTGGTTTGATATTAAGAAATTTGAGGACGCCATAGCCTCAAATTTAATAAAAAAAATACTGCCATTTTGAAACTAATCGAGATATCATTTAACTCGCACGACAGATTTACAGCAAACACCCCCAAGTTCCTTCCAAGCCATTTACTTCAAAGAAAACTGCAATGGAATTAAAGATTTGAGCCCTGTGTTCACATAAATGGAATGTTTTCGGATTCAATAAAGTTTATCCATCGGATCATTTTTGGGAAATTGTGGAAAATTTGAATACAACGCAAGAAAATTTTCTTTCATTACCACTTTGGTCGCTGAAGAATCATTAGAAAACCAACAAGGTCCATTTTTGAAGCAGACACTTGTAATATTTACTTAAACAAGGTATGAAATGTTAAGTTAAAGCAGCCTTCAGGGTGTCCCAAAAACATGTCCGTCGTTTGAGTGGCTCCTGCGGAGACACAAACGAGACAAACATTTTCGGGTCAAACTGAATCTACAAAACTTTGAACGAAATGCTTTTCAAATTTATAGTAGCCATGAAATTGCTTAACGGGCAATATCTTTGTTTTCTCAACAAGTGGTGAGCACTAAAAGGTTGCGTTTATGAATTGCGTTGAAGCAATAAATCTAAGCACAAAAAAGGGAAGCAAACTAACATATTGTTCTCACACAGAAGAAAAACAATATCTGTCCACTGAGCATAAAGAGCCCTCCCTTAGTTAAATCAATTAGAATTTCATTTGGGTTTGGTTGCGCGAGGTAAGTAAAAACAGAAGAAACAATTGGCTAGACAACAAACAATTGATAAAACAATAAAATGCGAAACAACTCTTGAAGTATTTCAAAATTTATGTGGAACAAACAATTACTTTTGGCCATTGAACCGTCATTTGATTGCAAATTACTGCAAGCCAGGTACCAATCAAAGAACTTAGCGAGTGGAGTTTAATATTGAATGGGCTATGAAATGTTTTCGACTTAAGAGTGAAATCGCGAATAATGACATTCGCAGTAAAAATAGCAATTGTATGGTGAAAATATTTTCGATCTATATACATTTTTGCAGTAGGTTAACAGTAATTTGAAATCCAAAAAATGATGCAAATACGCGCTTCAAGGTGGCAAGTGTAACTTGCCAATGAAAGGACTCAGCACCACTCATGGACACTTCGGAACAACAAGAATTTAATGTGTCGTACATCATACACAAAAATAGTATGGTTTGGAAATCTTTATTCCAGTTTTCATGGGAAAGGAGATAACCAACTTTTTTAGGTTGAAATAACTGCTTGCATCATTCAGAGTTATAGCAAAAATGTTAAATTGTCCGAGACACTGATTAGTTCTGGTAAAACAGGACATAATGACATTTGCAGTAAAAATATTTGCAGTAAAACAAGTTTAAACATTTGCATCATTATTGTCATTTTGGGTGGTGAGGTACAACTATAGTAAAGAAATATGTTGCGTACGCCGCACACATCTCTTAACCTCTGAGGCCTAAATTTGGATTTATACAATCGTCTTGAAGGAGATTATACCATGTTTACAACTGTTCATACTATGATATCATCAGTAAAAAGTCTATTTCATACAGACCTGTCTAAAAATGAAAAATCAAGGAAGATGAATCGATCAATCTTTTGACAGCATCTAAAATTATATTGTAATCCAAGAAATTTCATCCAAGTAAAAATGAAAATTCTCACAAAACAATGACTGATGAAGATTGTTTTTCACTCGGTTTTTCATCTACGTATCATCAGTCACAAAAGTACCGCGAACCGCAAACAAAAACCATCTGGAAACATACAAATTCTCATAAGAACAAAATATGTCACTTTAAACAAAAACAGACCCAGTCTTAAAGTAAGCTCTGCTTAAAAATAATTAATCCATTTTTTTATCCGCAATTCAACCACAAACATTCCACATAATTTTTCTAAGAAACACCGGCAACATTATATGTACTTTTTCATCCTGGGGGGGGGGGCCTTTGCATATTTTGATGATGGTATGTGCACTCCTTTTCGAGTGTCGCTTTCGCCTCTTTTTTCTAACGCCGGGTATCAAAAGAATTCCACTTTTCTAAAGACAGTTGTCAAAAGTTTGATTTCATAGTTTTTCGACAAATGTTTACATTTTGGAGCATACTATTCGCCGAATTTTTCTAAAGCCAGGAATCATTTAGAGCAGGAAAATCCTAAAGCCGGGTGAACAAAAATTGTTCTTGGAGTGCACACCCGCGTACAATTGAAAGTAAAGTACCCCCCGGGTTTTTCATACGAAACTAAACTCTTAGATCGCTTAAAAATAAAGAAAATCCAGTGGTGAAAAATATGTTTACGCAATCATATATTTCAATCGATAACATCTTACATTTGGAATTTGATACCTGCATTAAATTACTTGGAAGGTACTAGAGCAATGTCCAAGTATTGATGGGTGAGGCTAAAGAATTATTTTTAATGTTCACAAGGGCACAGAAAGTAAACATGAAGATTGTTATGGAACTCTTAACAAACTTGCAATAATTTCTTAATCCTCAAAATCTGATAATTTGAAGGAACTTTCAGTACTAGAACAAATTATCTGGCGTTCATAAAAAGAATACACGTATCTTTTATATAAGAAACTGCCCATAAGAAATTCAACTCTCAGATCGCCAAAAAATTAAGAAACTCCAATACTGGGAAAAGATAAGTTAAGAAACTATCTATTTTGATATAGGAAATCCTTAACACATTTATATATATATAAAAAATTAAGAAACTCCAATACTGGGAAAAGATAAGTTAAGAAACTATCTATTTTGATATAGGAAATCCTTAACATATTTCTACTTTGCTTTTGCTCGTTTCCTGTATCATAGTACTCGGACGGTACTTGAGTAATGTCTAAACATCGTAAATGCTTCAAAAACATGTTTTGAAATGTTCACGAGAGGATAGGTAGTGAACATGAAGATTGTTATGGAACCTCTAAGAAACTGCTAAAAAACTCTGAGTACTAAAAATTTGATAATTTTAAGAAACTTTCAGTACTGGGCCAAATTCTTAATTTCTTGTAAAAAAATACGTGTACTTGTATTTACTGTTTACAGAGAGCGCATAGGGTAATCAACACAGCAAAGAAAAAACAGCCAAGAGTTCAAGTGCTTTAAAATTCACTTACCAACTAAGACGTGTTATGTGTGCCATAAAACGTAAGCGTTACGTAGCGGCAGGAGTAACACTTTAAATGTGAATTTAGCTGGAGCGAAATGAAACTGAAGAGAAATCTAGTCCCTCGAGAGAGATTGTGTCTCGAAAAGACCTGAAGTGCCATTGTCACAGCTGATTGGCTGGACAGAACAATACTCATAACAGCAACCATGAATGGAAAATTTCCCTATCAGTTTCATTGTAAACTGCCTGACCAAACGATCTGAAATATTTGCTTTATTAACACTTCAAACAATGTCAAGCAAGTGAACATACATATTGCTTTACATAAGAAAGATTTTATGAAAGAAGGAACGAAACTACAAGACATCTCAGGTTTCAAAGCATATTTTTCCCTGTCATGCGTATTGTTTCACTGGGTATTAATTGAGTAATTTCTAGACTGAGGCTTCATAATATCCTCTGAGCAATGTTAGAGAAGGTGTCCGGCAAATGAATAACGAGACTTCAAGGAACTTGTAGCAACCAAATAAGTTACATTGTATCCTAAAACCAGTGCTCCATTTGTGTGCCATAATGTGAGATTACTTATTTGATTTAATCAGATCTATCAATACACAGATCTATCAATAATCAGATCTATAAATGATCAGATCTATCAATATGCAGATCTATCAATAATCAGATATTTCTATAACCAGATCTGTCAATGATCAGATCTATCAATAATCAGATCTATCAATGATCAAATCTATCAATAATCAGATCTATCAATGATCAGATGCATCAATAATCAGATCTATCAATAATCAGATCTATCAATATGCAGATCTATCAATAATCAGATCTATCAATAATCAGATCTATCAATAATTAGATCTCTCAATAATCAGGTCTATCAATAATCAGATCCATCAATAATCAGATCCATCAATAATCAGATCTATCAATAATCAGATCTATCAATAATCAGATATATCAATGATNCTTTAAACAAAAACAGACACAGTCTTTAAAAAGTAAGCTCTGCTTAAAAAGAATTAATCCAGTTTTTATCCGCAATTCAACCTCATAACATTCCACATGATTTTTCGAAGAAACACCGGCAAAATTATATGTACTTTTTCATCCGGGGGGAGGGGGTAGACTGATGATATGGTCGTAGTTATCGCTATTGAAATAGTCTCGTTTTGAATAGCGAATACTGGGAATCATCGTAATCAGTCTTGGGGGGGGGGGGAACCTTTGTATATTTTGCTGATGGTATGTGCACTCCTTTTCGGGTGTCGCTTTCGCCTCTTTTTTCTAACGCCGGGTATCAAAAGAATTCCATTTTTCTAAAGACGGTTGTCAAAAGTGTGATTTCATTGCTTTTCGGCAAATGTTTACGTTTTGGAGCATACTTTTCGCCGAATTTTTCTAAAGCCAGCAATCATTTAGAGCGCCGGAAAATTCTAAAGCCGGGTGAAAAAAAATTGTTCTTGGAGTGCACACCCCCGTATAATTGAAAGTCAAGTACCCCCCGGGTTTTTCATACGAAACTAAACTCTTAGATCGCTTAAAGGGCATATGTCATGAAGCTGATTGGTTCATGCAATACAATCCTCTCTATTGTTTATTACAAAGCACAGGATCGAGGTTGAATTTTCATTGCAATAAAAATTCATGAAACAGAAATAAGAAATCATGAAACAAAGGAATTCCACTCCAAACTTGTTTGTTGTATTAACCAATTGCTAACATAACATATGTGCTTTAAAAATCAAGAAACTCAAGTGGTGAAAAATATGTTCACACAATCATATATTTCAATCGACAAAATCTTCAGCAAACTGTTACATTTGGAATTTGATACCAGCATTAAATTACTTGGAAGGTACAAGAGCAATGTCCAAGTATTGGTGGGTGAGCTAAAGAATTATTTTTGATGTTCACAAGGGCACAGAAAGTAAACATGAAGATTGTTATGGAGCTCTTAACAAACTCGCAATAATTTCTTAATCCTCAAAATCTGATAATTTCAAGGAACTTTCAGTACTGGAACAAATTATTTGGTTCTCATAAAAAGAATACACGTATCTTTTCTTATAAGAAACTGCCCATAACAAATTCAACTCTCAGATCGCCAAAAAATTAAGAAACGCCAGTACTGGGACAATATAAGTTAAGAAACTATTTTGATAAAGGAAATCCTTAACATATTTCTACTTTGTTTTTACTCGTTTCCTGTATCATATTACTCGGACGGTACTTGAGTAATGTCTAAACATTGTAAATGCTTCAAAAACATTGTTTTGAAATGTTCACGAGAGGATAGGTAGTGAACATGAAGATTGTTATGGAACCTCAAAAAAAACTCGTAAGAAACTCAAAGTACTGAAAATTTGATAATTTTAAGAAACTTTCAGTACTGGGCCAAATTCTTAATTTCTTGTAAAAAATACGTGTGCTTGTTTTTGCTGTTTACAGAGAGTGCATAGGGTAATTAACACAGCAAAGAAAAAACAGCCAAGAGTTCAAGTGCTTTAAAAGTCACTTACCAACTGAGACGTGTTATGTGTGCCATAAAACGTAAGAGTTACGTAGTGGCAGGAGTAACACTTTAAATGTGAATTTAGCTGGAGCGAAATGAAACTGAAGAGAAATCTAGTCCCTCGAAAGAGACTGTGTTTCGGAAAGACCTAAAGTGCCATTGCCACGGCTGATTGGCTGGACAGAACAATACTCATAACAGCAACCATGAATGGAAAATTTCCCTATCAGTTTCATTGTAAACTGCTTGAACAAACGATCTGAAATGTTTGCTTTATCAACACTTCAAACAACGTCAATCAATTGAACGCACATATTTCTTTACATAAGAAAAATTCTATGAAAGAAGGAACGAAACTCTTAGATAAGAAGAATATCTCAGGTTTCAAAGCATATTTTTCCCTGTCATGCGTACTGTCTCACTTAGTATTAATTGACTAATGTCTAGACTGAGGCTTCATAATATCCTCTAAGAAATGTTAGAGAAGGTATCCCGCCAATGAATAACGAGACTTCAAGGAACTTGTAGCAACCAAATACGTTACATTGTATCCTAAAACCAGTGCTCCATTTGTGTGCCATAATGTGAGATTACCTATTTGATTTAATCAGATCTATCAATACACAGATCTATCAATAATCAGATCTATAAATGATCAGATCTTTCTATAACCAGATCTATCAATGATCAGATCTATCAATAATCAGATCCATCAATAATCAGATCTATCAATAATCAGATCTATCAATAATCAGATCTATCAATAATCAGAACTATCAACAATCAGATCTATCAATAATCAGATCTATCAATAATCAGATCTATCAATAATCAGATCTATCAATAATCAGATCTATCAATAATCAGATCCATCAATAATCAGATCTATCAATAATAAGATCCATCAATAATAAGATCTCTCAATAATCAGATCTATCAATAATCAGATCTATCAATAATCAGATCTATCAATAATCAGATCTATCAATAATCAGATCTATCAATAATCAGATCTATCAATAATCAGATCTATCAATAATCAGATCTATCAATAATCAGATCTATCAATAATCAGATCTATCAATAATCAGATCTATCAATAATCAGATGCATCGATAATCAGATCTATCAATAATCAGATCTATCAATAATCAGATCTATCAATAATCAGATCTATCAATGATCAAATCTATCAATAATCAGATCTATGAATAATCAGATATATCAATAATCAGATCTATCAACAATCAGATCTACCAGATCTATCAAAGCTTCTATCAATGATCAAGATCTATATTTGACATTCAAGACCCACGAGTATCCTATCTCACTCAACTCAGGGCTGGTCTCAGCAAATTAAACTTTCAAAAATTCAAGCACAATATTAGGGATACCATAAACCCAATGTGCCCTATGAACGATGGTACCGAGGATAAAGAATACATTTTGTTGCTTCGCCCTTCTCTTGCAGTATCATGTAGAGATCTTCTCGCTGTAGTTTTTGCTTTATTGTGAGCATTTGGATATAAGACGAATAACTTTTTAATACAGCTTCTATTGTATAATGATAATCATTTTCCCAACGAAGTTGATACAAGTATACTCCTGCTGACTCTGCAGGGTACGCCAAAACAAAATATCCACTTTTGGCAGTCCACGAGAAATCGTACACTGGACTGATATTGAAGATTTACGATTTGATCTTTCACAAAAATCCTGAATTATATACAAGAATTTTTTGCAAATCATTTTTATTCAATGTATATAGCTATAAGAGAATTTCTTAAAAAGGTTCGCTTTCGAAAACACTGAAAATGATAAAAAAGGTAGATCAAATTTTCTAAAGACTCGACATGAATAGACAAAGATAATCCTATTTTCTGCGTGATTTGGAAATTTAGAAATTGATTTGTGTAAACTTCTGCACGAGCATTAATTCGACGACCGGCCTGCTGCGAAATTCTGCAGTAGTTTCAATAAAGTGCCATGCCAAGCCGTTCCCCGTTATCCAGGTCTTGAATTCAACAAAATGTCATGCTTGCTTTGCCTCATGACTTTCCCTGTTTGTCTACGCCTCATACTGCCTCGCTGCTGACTGATGAGCCCTGAATTGGGCGAAACCGGTCGGCTGTAGCATGACATATGAGGTGCTTGCCGCTCTTGGGGTAGGGCTAACTAAAGTTAGTAAGAACTGTCACTTGTCTTGCAAAGACGCACGCGTTAATCTATGAAATGTAACTATGCACTGCACGTTGAAATTTTCAAAGAAGTTGGCACCAGTCATTTGATGCTCATCACTGACTTCGATGTTGGTATCACGTCAATTTTCTGGGTTTCCAACACGACTCATGGATATGAAATATCCCGTTAACAAATAACTAAATATAAGTGTTTCATTATGTGGCGTAGTCCTGCCGTGTACCTGTTGCCTTTTTATCTAAATTTACCAAACCAATATTTGATAACAAAGATAACCGGCAGCTTTTAAGCAATCAAGTCCACCTAAACAAACATTATCTCCATTTTGACATGTCATATGATAAACAGATGTTCGATACAATTGTTATTAACTAACGTATCTACCACGCGGCAAATCACAATGACTTCTAACAGCTACTTAACACATAACATTTTGCAAGAATAAATTTCCCAAAAAGCACAAAATACTACCGGATGTCTTGAAACAAATCGTGCGGCGCTTGATTAGATACTGAAAAATAACGATAAAATGAACAGGCTCCATGGAAAAATAACACTGTTCCTAAAAGCCTCTATCAATTGTAGACACCAGAATCCTACGAATGTGAAATTTCACGGGGCTTTTAAAGATCAAGTCTGTGCGAACGCAGACATCATAGACCCCTAAATTACTCTTTATGCAAAATGCTCCAAAATCGAGGCAAAAGAGGGTCTATCCAATGCCATAGATCTCGATAATACCACAGTAAACAATGTAGGAATTATAAAGTAATCTAATCCCTGTAGCTGTCATCAAAATATACTTGTGAAATGCGAAAGTAAAAGGATTTCTCTCCTCTAAAAAGCCTAAGCAGAGATCCACGGAGCTTGCCAGAAAACTATGTTCTTGAAAATGCTTTCCAAATCTCATTTGCTTTGCTATGAAATAATCCGAAAAACAAAACAAATAATAGCTCCATTCTAAATTCCCAAAAAAATGCTCTCCAGAGCCTCTGGTTTAAAGGGAATGTAAGCAAATATAAGCCTTTGATAAAAATAACCTTACGAAGACAATATGATGTGACACGTGCCGCACCATATTTGGGTAACTGATCTACGTCAGCAGGAAATACTGATATCTGATAGGCTAGACATTGACCGCAAGTGGCTTGAGCCACTCTTATATGCTTACATTCCCTTTAAGATTTCGCACGAACTTCAACTTAAGAAAGCCTTCGCAATGATAACATCATCAAAGGTCCTTGTGGAGATGTCTTAAAATGTTAGGCATCAGTTTAATTGATTTCGAAATTTCGTAAACACGAGAACTGCCGTACGAGCGAGTCATGAACTGCTTTTATCCAATCGTTTCAACAATATTAGACACTGTAATCTGTGGAAAAAAAACTGTTATCTCCTGTAATACTAACAAAAATAAAACTGTAACTAGGGAGAGGACTGTTAAATCCTGCAATAGAAACAACGAATTAATCTGAAAACCTGAGACAAAAGAGATAAGTTAATAGCTGCAATCAAGAGCAACGTTGACGAGTGTGCGACGAAGCGCATTTTGGAAATCAACGTTGCTCTAGACTTGCCCCAAGTCTATTTCGTCAAAAAAAAATTTCGTCAAACTTTCCGGTAGACTTATTACAGTTGACAAAACAGACTTGGGGCAAGTCTAACGTTGCTCTTGATTGCAGCTATTGACATATCTCTTTCGTTTTAGGTTTTCAGATTAATCGCTGCTGTCTCAGGTTACGGTTTATTTTGGTTGGTGTTCTTTAACATGAGTTCAAAGTATTCTTTCCACATATTACAGTGTATAATGTTCTGTTTGTGGGTGTATTACGATAGGCTACTTTTAAACACTATAGCTCCAAAGTTGTGGCCTTGACAAAAGGTGAATAAGGTATTCAATTCCAATTTGAGTTTTCACTGCACAACCATTCAAATTTGTTAGAAAGCTATGTTTCTTATGTGTTCTAATCAATACAAAATAATATCTTTTCTGACTCATCTGGTTAAAGTTGACCGANTCTCAGGTTACGGTTTATTTTGGTTGGTGTTCTTTAACATGAGTTCAAAGTATTCTTTCCACATATTACAGTGTATAATGTTCTGTTTGTGGGTGTATTACGATGAGTCCGTTATTTAAGGCTACTTTTAAATCCAAAAGCTCCAACGTTTTGGCCTTGACAAAAGGTGAATAAGGAAGTCAGTTCCAATTTGAGTTTTCATCATTGCACAACCATCCAAATTTGTTAGAAAGATATGCTTCTTCTTTGTTCTAATCAATACAAAATAATATTTGTTCTGACTCATCTGGTAAAAGTTGACTGCAACGTTCGATCAGCTCTCGTGTTTCAGGCTATTGTAGCAACGAAGCTATGAACGTGTTGTGGCGCAGCGGTGTAATCCTCTGACGTTGAAGCCAGAACAGTCAGGCGGACAAGGTTGATACGATAAACCCCTATAGTTTATCGTTCCTTTCGAAGGAAAGGTCAGGCACCGGGAAGGTCAACCATCCGGATTTTGACCTCGTGTGACCGAATTTAACTTCAGTCACCTAACGGAAACTGTATAAGCCGCTCGGTCACTCTCCCAAGTGTCTCATAGTTTTGCAGATATAGACAAAACTATAAGTTGCACTTTTTATGAAATCAATATTCAATAAAAACTATTAATTGCACTCCTTATGAAAACATCATTTAATAAAAGTTATTTTTGCTCTTCTTACGAAATTATCATTTCTGAGGAGAGTGCCCTTTACAAGTTGAAATTTCTCCACTACCAGATAAGAAAAAAATAATTGCCGTTTGACAGGCCACTGCTCCCTGGATACCAAAAGCAATAATACTGAAAACAGTCTTGTTCTATTGCCAATATGTTCAGTTAGGTTCAGTAATTTACCCGGCTCTAATCGGCCATTCCTTCCCATGGATATGGGAGATTTTCTGCAGAAAGCCCCTTCCAAAAACGTGCAAATACGAATGAAAGCAGTCGGCAAATTTTCCTTGGTTTTCCTTCCTAAAAATCATGACACTCTCATGTATTCATGTATTATTCCTCTTGAGAGAATGGAATCTCCCTGAATAGGTTATTGATGCCAAGGGTAAGACTTGTTCATCCTCCCAAGACCATAGCACGTGCTAAAGCGTGCAGAAGTCATTGCTGTACGACCCGTGCAAGGTAGAAATGCTAAGGAAATGTTTTCGGGATTTTGGGCAGGTTTTGAAGTTTTCTTGGAGCAGAATTATCGAGAAAATACCTAATTAAACTCCCATAACTTCAGAACGGAGTGCTCGATTTCAGTCAGATAAATTTTAAAATGCATTTGAACATATAATAATATATAATATATGAGTGTAATGGCATGAAATGCTAAATAGCCTATGTAGCTATATTTAAAGTTTCTCATAAAATCAACTGACTGCAAACTTGTTGTCACTTATGTCTCTGTCATACGCTTTCTCGAACTCTTATTAATAATGGAAGCTCGAAGGTCATTCCATTCATTAACAATTCTTTGCGAAAATAAATTTGTACGAATTGTTGTGTTTGATCTTGCTATATCTACCATTAAACTATATATTTGCCGAGATCATCGTCTGATATCCACGGGGCAAAGACCTTTCAAACGGGGATTCTTTTTATTGACTCACCCGGTAGTGTATGTATGTATGTATGTATGTATGTATTATTATGAATATTTTAAAAGGATATGTACATTTCAGCTTAATAAAAAACTGCTATCAACATGTGTCCTTTTAGATCTAAATAAAGAGAACATAAAGACATTAAATGAACAAGCAAATAAGTAGAGATACACTAACAATTCAATCCAAGCCTATAAAATGTCGTGCGATGTAAAATTTACTTAAAAAAATGAATTTACTTTGTTCTCAAAATCATCTGCACTTTCTCTTATATCTTTAGGGAGTGAGTTGTATCCTTTACGAGCACATTGCCATTCGTTCGAATGAAACAAGCGGGTTCAACCTAAGAATCTAAATCTAGAAGATTTGACGAAGCTGAAAAATCGAAGACAGAAAACATCAAACTCAGAATAAAAAATTTGACAAATCTCCCAAAAAACAACACACAAATCTATTAACTTGAACTAACCTCTAATGTCTCGAATTAGACGTCATGTTGAAAACATCAGCGAACAAAAAAAATTGCAAGGTTTTGCATGAATGATTTTGCGTTATCGCAAATCTCACACGACATCTAATTTGAGAGAGACAGTAGTTTTCTGTCACTTTTGTCTTCCTTGGATATAAAGTTTGATGGAAATGATAAATTAACGAAGAAAGTATAAAAAATCGCACTAAAACTAGCTGTTAGCCGAACTCTTTTCTTCGAAGGTTATAAGATTTGATGAAACAAAAATAATTCAATGATCAAAAACATCAAAAGTCAAACTGCAAACCTTTCAAAATTATTCGATACAACACACCAGACGATTGTTAAACCTTGTTACTTCTCTGCGATTTTAAAACAAATTAACACTTGTTGCTGCCCCACAAGCAAGTCGTTGTATCTATGCAAGTGCGGAGATTGGCCTCGTTGATGATAATTATTCAATTCATCATGGTACTACTGTTATATAAAGCTGTAATCAGAATGATTGCATAGTAAGTTTGGTCGGGGGTTATGTGGATGAAAAGTGTGATGTTAGTTTCACATTTGTGACGGATGCAAACAAACTACATTGTACTGTTGTATAAAAAGCCGTAATCAGACTGATTGCATAGTTAGTTTGGTCGGGGGTTATGTAGATGGAAAGTGTGATTTTAGTTTCACATTTGTGACGGGTGCAATAAAACTACATTGAACTGTTATGAAAAGCTGTAATCAGACTGATTGCATAGATAGTTTGGTCGGGGGTTAAGTGGATGGAAAGTGTGATTGTAGTTTCNGATAGTTTGGTCGGGGGTTATGTGGATGAAAAGTGTGATGTTAGTTTCACATTTGTGACGGATGCAAAAAACTACATTGAACTGTTGTATAAAAAGCCGTAATCAGACTGATTGCATAGTTAGTTTGGTCGGGGGTTATGTAGATGGAAAGTGTGATTTTAGTTTCACATTTGTGACGGGTGCAATAAAACTACATTGAACTGTTATGAAAAGCTGTATCAGACTGATTGCATAGATAGTTTGGTCGGGGGTTATGTGGATGGAAAGTGTGATTGTAGTTTCACATTTGTGACGGGTGCAAAACTATATTGAACTGTTTTGACAGCAAATTATAGCAAACAATTGTGCCTCAGAGGTCATTCAACTGTCAAATTTTCATGGACAGCGTTGAGGTCAACTAAACAACCTAGCTAAACTTTATTTTAGTTTACGCTGTCAGTTTGGGTGTGTTTTCAACGGTTTTCAAGCAAAGTCTGCCATCCTTCTGGTTTACGATTTAGAAATTTGATGACGTCAAAAATATTCAAGATTTCAGAAAAGTTCGGTAGAATTATAGATGAGTAGCTAAAGTTTCTTACGAGTCATTCAATTAAAAGAAATAGGTCAAATAATTTCACACCCACCTTTTTACACCGAGTCAAAGATTTAGAATCTATACTCTTGATAGGTATTAACATGGGTAGCTAGACACTGCTTTTGTGCTTCTATGAAGGAGCGCTGCAACTAATAGGTACTTGAGGAGGAATAATTCATATAGTTATGCGGAGGAGATAAGGAAAAACCGAAAAAAAACACGCTAGCCCATCCGTAGTAGTAAATAATGTTTCCTCAGCAAAAGAACAACGCTGTGGGAATCAAGTATAACTGCGGTGTCTTGCCACCCATGGTATTACCTCACAAGATCCCGTCTGGCATCAAAAGTACATGCCTCAAACCTTTATTGCACTGTTCGTTATGACATTTCATTCCAAATGAATATTTCGAAATGGAATTTAGTTAACAAATTGTAATTGTATCGCAAGCATGTTTGCATAACAATTATTTATNAGCTAAACTTTAGTTTAATTTACGCTGTCAGCTTGGGTGTGTTTTCAACGGTTTCAAGCAAAGTTTGCCATTCTTCTGGTTTACGATTTAGAAATTTGATGACGTCAAAAATATTCAAGATTTCAGAAAAGTTAAATCGGTAGAATTATAGATGAGTAGCTAAAGTTTCTTACAAGCCATTCAATTAAAAGAAATAGGTCAAATAATTTCACACCCACCTTTTTACACCGAGTCACAGATTTAGAATCTATACTCTTGATAGGTATTATCATGGGTAGCTAGACACTGCTTGTGTGCTTCTATGAAGGAGCGCTGCAACTAATAGGTACTTGAGGAGGAATAATTCATATAGTTATGCGGAGGAGATAAGGAAAAACCGAAAAAAACACGCTAGCCCATCCGTAGTAGTAAATAATGTTTCCTCCGCAAAAGAACAACGCTGTGGGAATCAAGTATAACTGCGGTGTCTTACCACCCATGGTATTACCTCACAAGACCCCGTCTGGCATCAAAAGTACAGGCCTCAAACCTTTATTGCACTGTTCGTTATGACATTTCATTCCAAATGAATATTTCGAAATGGAATTTAGTTCACAAATTGTAATTGTATCGCAAGCATTTTTGCATAACAATTATTTATGAAAAACTACACCTTTTGCTATTTTCTATCTTCAGCCAGCGTTTAAAGGGGCTCCGTCGTCAAAATGTAAACAAAACGATGATTTTTGCAGTTTTTTGAAAGGAGATATCACACAGGATTTTCGTATTTTTTTCAAAATGAAAGTTGCTGTTTGGGCATTAATCACTGTACTTCATTGAGGAACAAACCAAACATTCATAACTTCTACGATTGCTCGGATATAAGTGGATTTTTAACGGTCGCTTTTTGGTGGCTTGGGTGAAGCCACCAAACAAACTGCAGAGAACAATGGATGAAGAATGGATAATCCCCGACACGTGCGAGTTTACGGATTTGTTTACTGTTTGACGACGGAGCCCCTTTAAGCTGTAACGTCATCGGTTTTCTGAATAGCCAACCAGACTCGTGCTCATTACTACCATCTACATAGTAAACCTTCGTAAGCAACGGCTGTCCTAGAAAAATAACAAGATTTCACCAGGCCTAGCGTTGAAAATTTAGCTGTAATTAACAGGAGCGGATCCAGGGAAAAATCTGACTATAGCTGTAGGTGCTATGCGCCGAAGGCGCAGGCAACTGGGGGTCCGGGGGCCAAGCCCCCGGAAAAATATTTGGGACCACGCCCTTTTGCATAAAGGGAAACGCCCTTATTTGAAGGGAAACCTCGTGGAAACGCCCTAAATAGTACTTATCTGAAAAGAATCTAAAGTCTCCTTAAAATGAGAATATCTCGTAAAACCCAATACGGTGTCTTAAATATCATAAAAATATCTAAGACACCATACATGACTGACAAGGACTCATCACCAACCAGANCCGTGTTTTCAAAATCATTCCGTGTTTTCAAAATCATTCCGTGTTTTCCTTGGGAATCCCCGATTTTTCCCTTCTCACTTCAGTTCAACAGTTAAGTGCCCCTGGAGGATTATAATGAAAAGACTGAATTGAAACGCATTATATGTTTGTTCTCAAAGCGTGATAATGGATTTTCATTCAGCCACGCGATTTTCATAAGAAACTTGTTTATCAGAAACTAGCACTAGGGTGGGGAAATAAAAGCTATCCCCAATGAGCTCACTTCTTTCTCGTCGCCGAAACCTTTGAATAAAAAAACTGCATTTTCTTGTACAATAGAAAAGATTGGGCTTGTACAGATTCCCAAAAAACCAAAAATGTTTTTGTGCCCATTAAGTTTGTGCAGCAATCTCGCCTCCTTCAAAAATTCTCTTTCGTGGCCTGTGATATCATCAGGAGCGGATCCAGGGAAAAATCTGACTATAGCTGTAGGTGCTATGCGCCGAAGGCGCAGGCAACTGGGGGTCCGGGGGCCAAGCCCCCGGAAAAATATTTGGGACCACGCCCTTTTGCATAAAGGGAAACGCCCTTATTTGAAGGGAAACCTCGTGGAAACGCCCTAAATAGTACTTATCTGAAAAGAATCTAAAGTCTCCTTAAAATGAGAATATCTCGTAAAACCCAATACGGTGTCTTAAATATCATAAAAATATCTAAGACACCATACATGACTGACAAGGACTCATCACCAACCAGAGCAATAGGTTTAAAGTGCCTTTCCAGAGAATCAAGACTCCAGGACGCTTACTCTTATCAGACAAAATGTTTAATGTACTACTACACGTTTTTTATAAGAAACTATCTATTATATAAAAAAACCAGTAATATGGCCAACATTTTGAGAAACTCCAGCACTAGAGTAGCGTCGCCCATTATGGCCGGTCGCCCATTATGGCCGGCTAGCAAGAGAAATTAAATTTCAGGGGACTGAAGACTAATACTAAAATTGCAATTGCGCGGAAAATCTTCGCTGACATCTGTTTTATCATGATTTGACCTTCACTGAAGTTTCAGTTCATTTGCATTGAAACCCAACGAGATTGTTTGTGCATATCTCTAATTGATTTTTTCAAGTATTGCAAATTTCATGATTCTATTTACATTCCTTCCTTCTTTTTCGTTCGCTCGACACTTTGCGGTTTGAAATTTTTCAAATATGCTTTGATTTTTTAGAAGTCCTGTCTCTAGAGAGGAAATCTACGGTGAAAACAAAGCAAAGTGACTTCTGATTCAGATTTAAGGTTGTGAAGTCTTAGTGCTGCTAATTGCTGTTTTCGTCGCCCATTATGCCCATCAGTTTTCCAGAGAAGTTTCCAAACGCTTCAAAATATCAAAATGCAAAATTTATCAAAACAAAAACACCTATTTGGCTTAAAATCTTACTTACTGACTTGGAAAATCATTGAAACCCAAAAAAACGCATCATTATATTAAGTATATTTTCATTTTAGAAACTACGCCAAAAACTCATCCGTCCAATCACAAGAGATACGGCAGGATTTAGAACAACTCGAAGCATGTATTTCGATTGCCGAAACTCGAAGTTTAGGTTAATTCTTATTGATATTTTTGGGTTTGAAGTACCAAATGATAAACAAAGAACAGTAATTAAAGCTGTTTTTCTTATTAAAACTTTTCACCGGAGAGTAGTGTTCATTGTTTCTCCTGCGGCCATAATGGGCGACGCTAGAAGAAAACGACGTTTTTACCCCCTTCTTTAAAATCTTCTAAAATCAGTATAAAGAGTTTACGTCAAAAATCAATACTCTGTGATCTTTTTCTCCATTAGTTGGTGATATAATCTGGCTATATGGTTTTTTCATTAATTGCTCTTTTTGGATCTAACTCAGAACTTCGCGAGGACATGGGCATAATGGGCGACACCACTCTATTATGTCTGAGATAAGTCCTGAGAAAAATTTGTGAGTTACTGTAATGCAAGGATGTTATTATGCCAAATATATTGTGGTCTGCGCGCAGGCTAATATATTGTTGAACTTTTAATATGAACTAAACGTACATTTTTTGAACAACATCTCAAAGTGAAGTTATAGCTGATCGCAATCAACTGATCGTTCACTCATCACCCTTACAATGGTTTAATCAATAACACAAGATCAGTGACAATGTAGAGAATACGGCCTATTAGACCAAAGCATTGAACATAATAGCCCATTGCATGAGGATCCCCGCAGAACAATATCCCTTTGTCAGGGTCCTTTTGTCACCGTTCTGTATGAAATTCATCCCAAGAGAAAACGTGACACCGGGATAGTACATACATATTTCATTGACTCGATGGTAAAAATTGTTCAATGCTGCTTTGAGTTGATGGAATGAAAGAATGAGGAGGAAAGAAAATTAGTAATTGGAAAGCTGTGTAGCATACCGAATAGGGCAAAAGTTTTGAGGAGCCATTTCCAACTGCGTCTTTGGGAACTGCAGTGCAGAAAGATCACATTCCCTGGGCTTAGGCCTAGTAGCCTACGAACGTCTTGAGGACTCCTGCTCGCAAGCAAAATAGAATCCACATTCTCCTTACTTCTCTTATAATTCGGCTTTTCTCTCTTTCTCGGGCAGCGTTGCTCTATGCTTCACTATTTCTTCAATCTCAAGTAAGGTTTCGTTCATTCTGAAAGGTTATAGTAGCAACGACGGCTTCTCACAGCTTCATGTTGACCTCCAGTTCTCGAATAAAACAAAGTGCAGCTCTGGAGGCCAAAGTCCACTGTTGCTCCCGCCAAAATCGAGCATCAGTCAACTCTAACTCTGATTGGCTATCACCCACATTTTCAAATTTCAATGTTGCTCCCGCTAAAATTTGCCTACAGAAGGCCATAGCTGGTTGAGCGTGGGGTCGCAGTAATCTGCGGACCACTATTGCTCGGAATGTCAGCCTTTGTTAAACCTTCTATCGACGGACAGAGCAAAGGTAAATATCAAGCAAAGTGGTCTACCAAATATGCGCTCTCCTTCGCAGTAGTTCTTAACATAAAAGCTTAGTATACGGGGTATAAAGCCTAGTTTTAACTGCCGGAATCGACGTATTGCGACTTGAATGATTAGATGAATTCACGGAAGGAAAATCTCTAAATTGAACAACTATATACATCAAAAATTATTACTATTGTTTTGAAAATCTGACTGTTGCTTGAGCATCAATAGCAATAGTCTGGATCCGCCTCTGATTAATCAAAGTTAGACGTAATAATTCTCAAAGTAATGACTTGTATGACGAGTCGTACTTTGAGCACGTAGAGCAGCATCTGCAGCCCATAAATAGCGATAACTACAGCTATGTAATCAGTCTATGCACAACGGTGCTTTCAAGAGCTTTGGTCACACATCTAGAAAAAATAATCCTGCGATCCGCAGCCNGATGAATTCACGGAAGGAAAATCTCAAAATTGAACAACTTTATACATCAAAAATTATTACTATTGTTTTGAAAATCTGACTGTTGCTTGAGCATCAATAGCAATAGTCTGGATCCGCCTCTGATTAATCAAAGTTAGACGTAATAATTCTCAAAGTAATGACTTGTATGACGAGTCGTACTTTGAGCACGTAGAGCAGCATCTGCAGCCCATAAATAGCGATAACTACAGCTATGTAATCAGTCTATGCACAACGGTGCTTTCAAGAGCTTTGGTCACACATCTAGAAAAAATAATCCTGCGATCCGCAGCCCATAAATAGCGATAACTACAGCCATGAAAACAGTCTGTGCACAAAGGTGCTTTCAAGCGCTTTGGTCACACATCTAGAACAAATAATCCTGCGATCCGCAGCCCATAAATAGCGAGAACTATAACAGCCATGTAAACAGTCTGTGCACAGAGGTGCTTTCAAGAGCTTTGGTCACACATCTAGAAAAATAATCCTGCGATCTTCTCACCGTGACCATCTGCTCTTAAAGAGCAATTATTAATTACCTTTAAGCTAGCAAAGATAAATCTTATGACTGGGATTTAGCGACAGGTAAATGTATTCTATCGATTACAATTGGCACATTCTTTGTGTGCCCATACGTGGAATATTCTTGCAGATCGAAAATGTTCGATCAGCAACAGCATGCGTGCAGCTTCAACATGCTGGGCTAGGTTAGCAATACACATTTTAGCTATTTTACAAAAAATTCAGGATCGAAAGGCTACGAACCTTTTTACGAAAGAATCGATTAAATGGCGTCAATGCTTCGATCATCGTTATCCACATTCGAAGATTCCACAAAATGCATAAAAATATTGCTCGATTCAAACAATTTCGTAGAATAGCTAACAGGTAGATTCTGATAAGATCGAGCAATACGTTCGATATTAGTGTGTGAAAAGACTAGCTGAATTTACGCCTTGTGCTACGTCCTAAATTGATTTGATTGGATTGCTCCAACGCAACGTCAATCAAGGAGCTAATTCCTTATTATCTAGACCACAATATTTTGCACCTTGTAGAAAAACAGCTTTACGAGATATACCATAGCTGATTTTAAACGGTATACTGCACTTGGCACTTTGATTTATTTCAGCAAAAATCGGAGAAATCATGATCCAATTTGCTATTAAATTAATTTCCGTAGCTTCAAGAGATAAGTCCTGATAACAAGCAGTTTCTTTAAGACCATCATCTTTAATTAAAGGTGTGTTTGATTGGTACCAATTCTGAAAGCGGTAGACTTGCTAGTCTCAGAATTTGTGTTGGACTGACTCCAAAATTTTCAAAACAGTAGGTTAGGTAGGTTGAGAAGGCCTTCTGAACATGCTGCTTTAAAAAGGCAGAAGGTTTGGCAGACTTTGGAGAGAATCTTTTTTCATAAGCAAACCCTGCCCTGGTGATCAATTCAAAACCTACCGTTTCAAGATTGTCGTATTCGATTGGGAAGTATATTTCTGTCTGTTTGAAATCTACCGGGTGTCCCAAAAAAAGTATAGGCGTTTGAACAGTTCCTGTGAAGGAGCCTTGTACTCAATTTTCTTTATGTTCAGTTTACGGTATGGATGAGATCTCAACTTAGATTTTGCGACCTCGCNAAGGCCTTCTGAACATGCTGCTTTAAAAAGGCAGAAGGTTTGGCAGACTTTGGAGAGAATCTTTTTTCATAAGCAAACCCTGCCCTGGTGATCAATTCAAAACCTACCGTTTCAAGATTGTCGTATTCGATTGGGAAGTATATTTCTGTCTGTTTGAAATCTACCGGGTGTCCCAAAAAAAGTATAGGCGTTTGAACAGTTCCTGTGAAGGAGCCTTGTACTCAATTTTCTTTATGTTCAGTTTACGGTATGGATGAGATCTCAACTTAGATTTTGCGACCTCGCATGTCCAAATCGGGTTTGTATTTGCAGAGAAATTCACTTGAACAGGCAACATTTCTTAGTCAGCCCAAGAGAGATGGTTATTTGATTATGCAGTTACTATCTTCGTGTAATTTATAAGAAGCATTTGGGGCAACTAAACAATACATTATTCTTTGAAAGTTTGTTGAGCTACGAAAAGGCAATTTACTGTTCGCTATTCAAAAGCCCAATATGACTGAACAATCACAACTGCAACGAAACTTGGGTGGAAAAGATCCTTTAGTTCTTGAAGACACGACTCGACACCGTTCAAGTTCCTTCAGTCTTAGAACCTTGTGCTCTGAACTGTTAAAATGTAAATGCATCTTTTCTTGTAATATTTTCTCTAATTTGTATAATAGTTTGATTGATCAGGAGATTCTTAAGAATACAAATTTCAATGGTTGAGCTGATTCAAAATTTTCTCAAATTAAGCATTGATATTAGTAGCATAATTCATTAACCATCTGTCTCAGGCTAGCTCAGAAATGTTTTCTGTTTTGGGTAATTACTCTGGGAATGCAAATCCGATATGACCATGCGAGGTTGCAAAATCTAAGTTGAGATCTCATCTATACCATAAACTGAAAATAAAAAATTTTTGAATACAAGGCTCCTTCACAGGAACTGTTCAAACGCCTATACTTTTTTTGGGACACCCGGTATTGTTTTCCAAATTTAATAGGTTTGGAATATCCAATCAAACACATCCTAAATATCATTTAACTGCAACTGGCCACATGGTTGCTATTAATTTCGATGCACCCTGTGGTATCGTTGTGGATCATTGTTATTGTTTGTAAAATATTTTGAAAGTAGAACCAAACATTGTTTCATTAGATGCCACCATGAGACCGCGAAAGCTCTATTAACCCCCCAGGGGGCTTATTCAATTTCGTACACTCCAGAGAGGAGCTTAAAATGGAGGGGGGCTTACTAGAGAGGGGTGCTTATTCACAAAAGCAAAAGACAAGGCTATATATGATAACGTTCTAGTTCTTTTACACCATATTGTGCGGATTCAACATAGATTTTTACGAGTCAAATACATAAATTCGACACAGTTTCATCTCAAACCATGTGAAAATTCACATGCAAACTCATTTAACTCAATGAATGGAAAATTGTTGGTAACCTCTGAAATTTNGCCACATGGTTGCTATTAATTTCGATGCACCCTGTGGTATCGTTGTGGATCATTGTTATTGTTTGTAAAATATTTTGAAAGTAGAACCAAACATTGTTTCATTAGATGCCACCATGAGACCGCGAAAGCTCTATTAACCCCCCAGGGGGCTTATTCAATTTCGTACACTCCAGAGAGGAGCTTAAAATGGAAGGGGGCTTACTAGAGAGGGGTGCTTATTCACAAAAGCAAAAGACAAGGCTATATATGATAACGTTCTAGTTCTTTTACACCATATTGTGCGGATTCAACATAGATTTTTACGAGTCAAATACATAAAATCGACACAGTTTCATCTCAAACCATGTGAAAATTCACATGCAAACTCATTTAACTCAATGAATGGAAAATTGTTGGTAACCTCTGAAATTTGATACAAGTGGGGGGGGGCTGAATAAAGAGGGGGGCTCACTTAAAAATTTCGGTTCCGAGGGGAGGGGCTTATTAGAAATGGGGGCTCAATAGAGAGGGGCCGCTTTTTATAGAGCTTTTACAGTAAATCAACTAGCTTGATGGCCATACGCAAATGCGAAATAAAATAGCTGATATAACACTTAAGGTCGAAGAAAGATAACAATTTTACTTGATCATCATTTAATCATCTTTTAATCAACAACAGATCATGTAATCCCAAAATATTTTGACTTGGAACATCTGTCGTTGCCTCTTACTGAGCAGATAATAGTGGATGAATCGTTAACAGAGCCAAAGATTAAACTCTATTTCCCTATTAAGTTCTATCAAAAGTAATTTTGATCTTTAAAGTGATGCATATTTCTGTAAACTGTAGCAATTTTGGCAAAACATGTGTGCTATCTTTTGATATCTTAATGTGTCTTGGTATTATCTTAATTTGAAGTCTTACTGAATATTACCATTTTGCCCGGCAACAGAGCAAAATCTAGGATGCTATTGAATTCTGTCAAAAGTACTTTATAGTAATGCATATTTTATAAACTGTAGCAACTGTGGTAAGACATATGTGGTATTCTTTGGTATCTTAAAGCATCTATTTATCATATCAACATTCTGAACGAAACAACTAAAATGCACGAAGGAGATGTTGAGATATATCCTCCTTCTTTCGATATGCACTCATGTTTGGTCTTAAAACCATTTCTGGAATGCACAACGAGCGAGCTAGCTACCTGGGTATCAGAGAAACTTTGCGGCTTTGTTTTTTTAATTACTCGTGGAGAGAAATTCATTNCATACGCAAATGCGAAATAAAATAGCTGATATAACACTTAAGGTCGAAGAAAGATAACAATTTTACTTGATCATCATTTAATCATCTTTTAATCAACAACAGATCATGTAATCCCAAAATATTTTGACTTGGAACATCTGTCGTTGCCTCTTACTGAGCAGATAATAGTGGATGAATCGTTAACAGAGCCAAAGATTAAACTCTATTTCCCTATTAAGTTCTATCAAAAGTAATTTTGATCTTTAAAGTGATGCATATTTCTGTAAACTGTAGCAATTTTGGCAAAACATGTGTGCTATCTTTTGATATCTTAATGTGTCTTGGTATTATCTTAATTTGAAGTCTTACTGAATATTACCATTTTGCCCGGCAACAGAGCAAAATCTAGGATGCTATTGAATTCTGTCAAAAGTACTTTATAGTAATGCATATCTTTATAAACTGTAGCAACTGTGGTGAGACATATATGGTATTCTTTGGTATCTTAAAGTATCTATTTATCACTCTGAACGAAACAACTAAAATGCACGAAACATATGTCTAGATATATCCTCCTTCTTTCGATATGCACTCATGTTTGGTCTTAAAACCATTTCTAGAATGCACAACGAGCGAGCTAGCTACCTGGGTTTCAGAGAAACTTTGCGGCTTTGTTTTTTTTAATTACTCGTGGAGAGAAATTCATTTGTCTGCAGTCACTTATCGCTTGAATTCCCGTGTCAATCAAAAGAAATTAATGCTATTGTCTTACAAAATCTGACCTTGTTGTGCTGCGAGGAACTAATTTGATACCCTCTGGATTAAAGGCACACTGTCGTGGAGCTGATTGGGTGAATAAGACAATAAAAAAGAGTAGAATTAGGCAAGCTTCAGTAATTACGCTACACACTGAAATTCATGAAGGCGACAAGGATCCGACTCCCTTTATTCTCGAAACAAAGTATGATCCAAGAGTATAAAGGCTTGGTAACTATTCAGAGGCTAGGTCTTTTGTTAGTCATTTCAACATTACGACTAGCCAATCACAGCCGCGACAGTGTTCCTGTAATTTACTCGACTGTGACAGGGAATATAACCAAAATCAACGAATTTTCGGCCATATCGAATCTCGGACTGAGAATTCAGCCATTAAAGTCATCCCCAATGTTTGAGCGAACCGAGACTTTATGCTCCTCCACAGCGACGTTGTTCATGCTGTAGACAAGACATGGGGTGAAAACACTGGGGCAGCACATTTAAAATTACACCTTTAGTCCATTTATTAAAGATAAAAAAAAGTTGAGGACATGCTACACTCGACTATCTTAACATTTGTTTTTAAAGCCATTAATAGACTCTCTCCAATCCACTTTCATAACTATTTTACTCCTAGCTCCTCAGTTCATAGGTTTGGAACTCGTCAGGCCACTAGAGGTGATCTATTCAATTCCTTGAAAAAACCACTCTTCACGAACCACAAGGGGATCATTATGGAAATAAGGACAACTCGATCTTTTAATGCTATCCCTGCCACTATGATTAGGGGTATTTTTTTAAACTTATATTCATTAAAGTTGTTATGTAAATTGTATTGTAACAATTTTATATTATATTAACCATTGTAAACATTTAAGTTTGTGGCGAATTTTAACACTCATTACCATACAAAGAGTCCAATATTTTTTGGCTCAAAATTGTTGGAACACTCTTCCAATTTTTATTCGCGTTGCAGTCTCCGTTGCACATTTTTCGGTCTAAATTGAAAGCTTATTTTGTTGACTCCAATATTTAATCTGTTACTTCCCTTCATATTCTTAGATTTATCTTCCTGAGATTATGATTTT
>REGL01001177.1:17759-28960 GCA_004194395.1 Aurelia aurita complex sp. Pacific | reverse complement strand
ACTGCTTTCGCTGGGAATAATATCAATTGAAAGTAGGAATACAGGCTAACTTCTATTAATTAGCTCTTTACAATAAAATGGCCTAACAAATTATTCTATTTCATAACACAAAATTATCAATCTCTCTGTTACCAACAAAGGCCAAGTTTTATTAAAATCAACGCAATATTGGTAGCTTTCTCGAAATTCACGAAACACCATTAGCTTACCTTTTTGCTGAATATTTCATGAATCGATAATAGGAATATATGCATACTTCTATCATGCCTCTTTAAGTAAAATGACATCACAACTAACTCACTATTTCATCACATGAAGTTAATAAACTTTCTCTTTCCAACAATCGTCCAGTTTTGTGAAAAGATCACACAAAAATTGCTACTTTTCGAAATTTACGCAAACTCATTACCTGACGTTTTTACTGCGAATACAGTGAACAGATAGATATCTAAGCTAGCTGCTCTTTAAATAGAGTGACCTAACAACTGACCTATTATTTTATCAAAAGGAGCCAATAAACCGCCTTTCAACAAAATTTCCCGACTTTCTTTGTTGAAATCAATGTAACATTAGTAGCTCACTTTTTTGCCGTGAATTATATAAGTTGAAAATAAGAATGTAGGCCAAGTAGAATTACCACGCAAGGAGCTCACAACTTCATGAGAAGAAGTCAATAAAGTGTCTTTGAAAAATCCCCTGGCTTTCTTTGTCCAAAATAACAGATTATCAAAAGCTCAACTTTTTGCTGCGAATCGTATAGGTTGAAAGTAGGAAAAAAGGCTAGCTTCTATCAATTAGTTCTTTAAAGTAGAATTACCACATAAGTAGCTCATAATTTCACGAGAAGAAGTCAAAAGTGTGTCTTTAGAAAAAATCCCCTGGCTTTCTATTCGTCGAAAATTAAACATTATCAAAAGCTTAACTTTTTGCTGCAAATCGTATGAATTGGAAGTAGGAATAAAGGCTAGCTTCTATCAATTAGTTTTTAACAGTAGAATGACCTCATAACTAACTTGTCATTTTACAACCGAAGTCAATAATGTCTTTTGAAAAATCCCCTGACTCTCTTTGTCGAAAATAACACATTATTAACAGCTTAACTTTTTGCTGCGAATTATAAAAGTTGAAAGTAGAAACAAAGGCTAGCTTCTATCAATTAGTTCTTTAAAGTAGAATGACCATAACTAACTCATCATTTTACAACCAAAGTCAATAATGTATTTTGAAAAATCCCTTGGCTCTCTTTGTCGAGGATGGCACATTATAAACAGCTCAACTTTTTGCTGCGAATTATAAAAGTTGAAAGTAGAAATTAAGGCTAGCTTCTATTAATTAGTTCTTTAAAGTAGAATGACCTCATAACTAACTCATCATTTTACAACAAGAAGTCAATTATGTCTTTTGACAAAATCCCCTGGCTCTCTTTGTCGAGAATGGCACATTATAAACAGCTTAACTTTTTGCTGCGAATTATAAAAGTTGAAAGTAGAAATAAAGGCTAGCTTCTATTAATTAGTTCTTTAAAGTAGAATGACCTCATAAATAACTCGTCATTTTACAACCGAAGTCAATAATGTCTTTTGAAAAATCCCCTGGCTCTCTTTGTCGAGAATGGCACATTATAAACGCTTAAATTTTTGCTGCGAATCGTATAGGTTGGAAGTAGAAGTAAAGGCTAGCTTCTATTAATTAGTTCTTTAAAGTAGAATGACCTGATAACTAACTTGTCATTTTACAACAAGAAGTCAATAATGTATTTTGAAAAAATCCCCTGGCTTTCTTTGTCGAGAATGGCACATTATAAACAGCTTGAATTTTTGCTGCGAATTTCATGAGTTGAAAGTAGAAATAAAGGCTAGCTTCTATCAATTAGTTCTTTAAAGTAGAATGACCTCATATGTAGCTCGTCATTCTATCAAAGACATCGCTGATCAGTTTTTTTCGAAAATTGCAATTAGAAACGCCGACCGATTTCTATTATTGAATTCTTTAAATAGAAGGATGACACAATCAACTGAACAAAAAATCGCTTCGTTTATATTTAATAATTCCCAAATGTCAAAAAATTTTTGTCAAAATTTAAGTGACATTGAAAGCTATTTCGAAATATATGGAGCATCAGCAACTTACATTTTTTAAGCAAATTTCACGAATTGATAGTAGGACTGGATTCTAGCGTCTGTATTATCCCCGGAGGGGGGGGGATACTTCATTGTTAAGTTGTACTGGACGTGCTGCTCATATGGATGGGTTTTTTCATCCGAAATTCTCTACATATGGGTCTGCTTTTAACCACAACTCTGGTAGATGGGTAGTTCTTTGAGAATTCTCTTATCAATGGTCCCCATAATGATAATCCACACCAAAAACTGAAATTTTCCTTTGTTTCAAATCGACAAATTCATACACATGGGTCAAAAATTTCCTGATATTCATGCAATTGGGCTGGAAAAATTTGAATATTCCGTCACACGAATGGGTCCTTTTTCCCAAAGTCCAGATTCAGGTCGAATCATGTTGAAAAGGAAGTACANGGCGGAGTCATTTAAAAAGGAAGACCCCCCCCCCCCCCCCGGGGTATTAGCTCTTCACGCAGAATGACCTCAAAAATGACTGATAGTTTCATAACAAAAATCATTAACCTACATTTTCTGGCAGTACCTGTAAAGCCACTGGTAAAAAAGAGCCATCTTCTCGTCTTATATACAAATATAATCACTTGTTGACAACATGTTTGAATAAAGCTTTTCAAGAGAGCCACCTAGTGACTGCAAAATGGCGTTTCAATTACAAAATAGTTTCGGATAATCTTTATTGAAAACTGGCAGCTTTTAAAGAAGCATGCATAAAAGAGCGTAAACGACTAAACATTTCAGGATGAACCCTTTATCAGAGGCAGTAATCAGCACAAAAGAACTGGTGATTGTCTATAACAGGCTAGAAGAATGGTTTTTATATATAAATGATGTATTACAGGAAAGCAGACTCGCTGGGTTCTTAAATAAGTTCTTGAATTATAGTTATTATACGTATTGGTTGGACAAAAAAACTTTATTTTGACATTTGTGAAATTTGTTGCAAATAATTTACTTTTGGTACTCTATAACTGTCCATGCGTTCTAACGATCTAGCAAATATACGTGAAATCGTACCAATATTTCAATCTTTAATGATCTTCAGCATAGCTTCCAAATCTTTAAAAAGGTTGTGTAAAATTGAGTGACCTATTTCTTTGAATTGAATGACTTCCAAGAAACTTTATCTAATTCTCTATAATTCTACCGCTGGAATTTTCTGAAATCTTCAATATTTTCAGAATTAGAGTGTTTTTCTTCTTTTTCAAGAATTCAAGAAAAATGTTGAAAAAAACTTAAAAGCATCGTAATTTCTAAACTGTTTGACGTAACATGAAATAATTTCGAAGAAACCCATAGATTTGAATGCCTACAATATGGTATCAACCAAAAGTCTGTCACCCATCTGGTTTATGATTTAGAAATTTGATGACGTCACATCCTCAAATGAGATGAAATGTAAGATTCGCTGTGATTTCCAAAAATATTCAAAATTTCTAAAAAATCTAACGGTAGAATTGTAGATAAGTATCTAAAGTTTCTTTCAAGCTATTCAATCAGAAGAAATAGATCATTGAATTTTACACCCACCTTTTTACGCGGAGATAAAGATTTGGAACCTATGCTATGATCTTCTGTATAAGAACCTGCATCATTTGCCAGGCTGAAGTGGCTCTTATATGCAGGGTGACCCAATAAAGTGTCCGACTTTTGAATATGAATAAATCAGGAAATATTCGATAAAGATGCACCATTCTGGTATTATTAGAGAGCATGCAATTTTCTTTTGAGTCAATTGCAGTTACAATTTGGAAAATATTAAGAAACCAGAGGTTTCGCGAAGTTATGGCCAATTTTCGCATGTTTTTTTCCACCTTTTCTCTTCTATGGTTTACATATACAGTGACATTTACTGTTTCAAAACAAAACTAGCCCTCTTCTTGGTGGAAAAGAAGGCTTCCAGTTTTCTTACTTTTGAACATGAGTTACTTTAGCTACTAGAAATACAATTGCAATCACTGGTAAGGAGGTATGTTACCCTAGATCATGCAGCAATGCATTTTTTCAAAGTGGATACTGAAATGTACAGAGTTGGAGAGGAGAGGATTATTGCCTGGTTGCAAAATAATGATGGAACAAATTTGCAAATGCCGTCAAAAAAAACTGCCTTACTGTCCGAGATGCATTCAAAATCAAAGCGAAAAATTTGCATCGTGGACCGAAGTTTGACAAAGTTGTTCATCACCAACAGGCTAGAAAGACTGTGTTCTTCATAGCTAACTTTTAGGTGTCCCTCCGTCTTGCAACATCTTACATTTGAAAAATTTGTAATTCAGTTTTTTTTACTTACATTCTCAAGTTTTTAAAAGTATTAATTGTTTTTTCTGGAATATCTAGATAAGTCTATTTAGAAATTAGAATAGCATTGGAGAATAGAAGAGTAAAGAGTGAAAACACTTAAAAATTGGAGTCAATTTTAAGGAACCCCCTGGTTTCCTAAAAATTCCCAAATTTAAACAGCAATAGACTCAGCAGAATATTATATGTTTCAGCTTTCAAAAAATGTCCAAATGCTTCACATACATCACATAGTCTCAGACACAAAAGCTTGAATTTGAGCAGGTATCGGCGTAAAACAACAACCAACGTCCTCGAATTTAGCCTGTCGGACAAATAAAGTTGTTGAAAATAAGCTCATTGATTATGGACATAAAAGCAATATAGCTCTTTATGACTTCTCTTTGAGTACTTGCTAGATAAGCGCNACTGTCCGAGATGCATTCAAAATCAAAGCGAAAAATTTGCATCGTGGACCGAAGTTTGACAAAGTTGTTCATCACCAACAGGCTAGAAAGACTGTGTTCTTCATAGCTAACTTTTAGGTGTCCCTCCGTCTTGCAACATCTTACATTTGAAAAATTTGTAATTCAGTTTTTTTTACTTACATTCTCAAGTTTTTAAAAGTATTAATTGTTTTTTTCTGGAATATCTAGATAAGTCTATTTAGAAATTAGAATAGCATTGGAGAATAGAAGAGTAAAGAGTGAAAACACTTAAAAACTGGAGTCAATTTTAAGGAACCCCCTGGTTTCCTAAAAATTCCCAAATTTAAACAGCAATAGACTCAGCAGAATATTATATGTTTCAGCTTTCAAAAAATGTCCAAATGTGCTTCACATACATCACATAGTCTCAGACACAAAAGCTTGAATTTGAGCAGGTATCGGCGTAAAACAACAACCAACATCCTCGAATTTAGCCTGTCGGCAATAAGACAAATAAAGTTGTTGAAAATAAGCTCATTTATTATGGACATTAACCCTATAATGGTTGGGCTATCTGACACGTCCTATTTTGGTTGGGGGAGGGCAAAAAGCCCCCCCCCCCTACCTAACTCTTGACTGGAAATAGATAGAGCAAGCAGATTTGGTGTACTAATAGCCCCAGGCATGTACTTTATGAAAATATAAAAACTAAACGAAAATCAGCCGCCATTATTGGTGGCGTCAGCATTTTTCTTTGTGTGGTCAAGAAAAGTAGCAATATCGGTCAAAATCAGGAAAAATGCGATAAAATTTCATTTGGAGCACAATTTCCACCCAAACATGAAATAATGATAGAATACATCAAATAGCACTACCCTGCAAAATATCTTAGCAAAATTTTGCAATTTTGCTACTTTTTTCGCGAAAATTAATATTTGAGAATTGGCGATTTTGAAAGAGTCAGTTCCGGAAAATTGTCTCCTTCCCCCTCATTTGTCGAAATATTTTTATGAAACTTCTTGAGTCATTGCACAATATTATTAGCATTAGTATTATTAGTATTATAGCGTTAGTATTAGCAAAAAGTCAGAAAGTTTCCGGGCCATAATTGATATCCTGACAGAGTTATAACAAAAAGTCTACTAGGGGGGGGGGGCAAATTTGCCCCTCCCCAACCAAAATAGGGTTAAAGCAATATAGCTCTCTATGACTTCTCTTTGAGTACTTGCTAGATAAGCGTCACCTCAATGCATCAGGTAAACTTTGGTGAGGAAGCCATATATTTATTGCATCTAGCCGTTAGTTTTTCTCGCGCATTATTACCTGACTGATGTTTAAAAAACGAGGCAATACAAGAATACAATTCTCGCGGTTTTCCCGTAGCCTACGATACAAGGACGCGTTTTTATCGCCACAGCAACTGATTTAGGCCTGTGAAATTTGCAATAAACTCAAGCGACACAACAGTAACAAAATGGGTTTGACTAAACGATATAAGACAAAATTAAAAGCTATCAGGTAATAAAACTCATACTAACCGGTTTTGTAGTTGTACATGAAAATATAAAGCCCTCGGTCTTGTTGCACAGACCTCGCAAGCTCGGTCTGTTCTTTTAAGTCCTTGGGCTTTATAATTTCCTGTAAAACACAAAACCAGTTAGTATGCGCATAATACAAAACCCTTCAATATTAACTATTTCCATCACCCAAGCATATGATTTTATTTGATATTGATAGCAGGTTGTTAGCACTTTGCCAATAAGCTTCATCCTTTGGCTGCTAATATGACACTTAGATCATGAGTCGTCATGAGCGATAAGACACTAAGTGTGTGAAAGTTTTATTTGTAGCGAACCACCTTAAAGGGCATATGTCATGAAGCTGATTGGTTCATGCACTACGATTCTCTCTATTGTTTATTACAAAGCACAGGATCGAGGCTGAATTTCAATTGCAATAAAAATTCATGAAACAGAAATAAAAATTCAAGAAACAATAGAATTCCACTCCAAACTTGTTTGTTGTATTAACCAATTGCTAATGTGACATATGTGCTTTAACCAATTGCTTTTTGTGTGTTTTTACCTAATTTTGAGCCACCTTATCGCTGTCTCGTCATTTTGAAATTTTCGGTAGTGAGCCACCTTAAGTACAGATCCACCTTAATCGTAACTCACAACCGAACATTTCAAAATGACGAAACAGCGATAAGGTTGCTCACTACCAAGTAAAAATTAGGTAAAAACACAAAAACAATTGATTAAGGTGGCTTGCTACCAATAAAACTTTCACACATTTGGTGTCCTATTGCTCATGCTTAGATTTGCTCAATCCCTTGCTCAATACCTTGGAGTTAGCTGAATTCAAAGTGTTTAATTGCATCACACATTAACAAATGATTTCTGTGATATCCTTGACAGCACTGGGAATCTTGCTTTGGTGTATAGCCAGCTGCAACTCTCTTTGGTTTCTTTGTGGCAATGAGAATCGTTTCATATCATGTATCTTGTAAGACTGATGATATGGTCGTAGTTATCGCTATTGAAATACTGCCGGACGCTCCTAACTACGACTCATAATCAAACGCCATTTTTTTATGACTATGACTGCCTCGTTTCGAAAAGGGCCTGGGCAGAAAAGCACAAACATTTGTAGTTTTCAAATGAAACACATTGATTTGAAAACTTCACAATAAATCAGTTAATGCTCAGCGAAAGCAGCAAAATAGTACCTACGTACAAGATTTGATATTGTCGCCAACTGTTTTCATGGTATTCTTGTTCGTAAGACTTTGTTCTGTCCGGCGAAGCTCCTTCAAACTCTGCTTTGAGCTTTGAGTTTCCGTTGATCAACACTGTCAACACCAATCAATCGAATTAGCAGAGATCCTAATGGCGTTGTATTTTGTTGTTTACTTTGTACATGACTGTGTATAGCAGCCTCGTTCCAAAGGGCGTTCAAAAGTGAAAAAAGTCAGTCCAAAAATATTGCCGTAATAATATGAGTCCCAGTAAGAGCGGTCTCGGTCTGGTGTAATGGTCTCGTTTTGTATAGCGATTACTGGGGACTCATCGTAATCAGTCTAGTATCTTGTGACTATTTACCGAGATAAAACGGCGTTTTTTCTTAGACTGGAGACAGCTTCAATTGACCAAAAATCAATCCAATTTTCAAAAGATTGCAGAATGCAAAGAGAAAGTTTTGGATTTTCGCGCAAAATCGAATCATCAAACCCCCTTCCATTTAGCTTTTCATTCCTTCTAGAGACCTGAGAAAATTTCTGGGACCATTGGTGCTGCGGTCCCTGATTTCTTCCACCTATAGCCACGGAGCATTGCGGACACCTTTTTTCCAAAGGTTTGTTTATTCGATACTACTATTAATTTCTATCCAAGGTTACTACATTAACTGTGACCGTAGCGAGCTACCGGGTGTCCCAAAAAAAGTACTCCTGTTTAAAAAATCACCAAAAATTGTTTATCAAACCTTTGATGAAATTTCTTTTTGACTTGTTTTGCCAAAGACCCAAAAATATTCATAATTGATCAAATGTTTGCTTTTGATACAACAAGGTAGAAAAATTACACGCTTAAAACCTTATTTTGAGCTGTCGTTTTTAAGCAAAATTCTCAATCTTGCCTAGAGTTAAAATGTTTAGATTTTTGATCATCATTGAAGTCTATCATTTATCATTTATGACCAAACTAGAAGCTTTACATGCACAAAGAAATTGATCTGGTAATCATCAATGCTTTTTCGTAGCTTGATTCAAAACCAGGCAGCTCTAAAAAAGATAATTTTGCTAATTTTTAAACCAATTACAAGATCAGCTATATCTTGGAAAATAATTTGGTCCTTGATCTACTTGACAAAAAAAGAAAATTGAAGATCAACCGTGCAATCAAACTTTGGTGACTTTTCAAGCGGGAGTACTTTTTTGGAACACCCGGTACCACTCCGAAGGAGTGCAATGTAGTAGCCTTTTGAATAAAAATCAAGGTAGTAGTAGTGAGGTAGTAATAAACACTTATTGATAATAAAGGTGTCCGCAATGCTCGATGCTTGAACACGTATTAGCACTACCCTCTTAGCAGGCACTACCCTCTTAGCAGGAGGAGGATCAAATCGCTTGTTAAAATAATGATAATGTCGTTATGTTTCTAGGGATAGCGTTCATCCTTCCAAAAGGAAAACACGTGCTGAAACATGTGCAAGTCATTGCTCATCATAGCCTCTTATTTGGAAAAGGGCCTTTGGAATTAGACCTCAGCCTGAATGTAGCACTAGCAGCACCTTCGTAAGAATAAACTCGATTTGTTTTTGCTCTTGCTGGCGGAGTTATTCTGTACTGCACTGTATGTATGCAAATAAATATAACTATCTAACAATCAAATGTGCAAGATTAACCTTACTTTAATCAGGAACTCTGAAACCTTAAGCAAAGTTCAAACTGAAATCTTCCAATACTCAATCATTCAAGAAAATATTAATGAATACGTTTGAACCACCGGGTGTCCCAGAAAAAACGCAACGGATTTGATCGGGACTAGAGACAAGAATTTAGGTCCAATCAATCCAAAACAATTTTTGATACAATGCTCGATAGCTAATTTGAATATAGTTATGTAAAAAATTATTGTGGATAGATTGGACTTAAATTATTGTCGCTAGTCCCAATCAAATCCGTTGCGTTTTTCTTTTGGCACATCCGGTATCTATTTGTCAGAGAAAGCTCATAGTAGGAAAGCTTCATTCGCATCTTCAATAACACGAAAACTAATTTCAAAATTATTAACAATTGAGAATCTTGTAATGCTCTTTGCGAGTAAAACAAAGAGAACCAGCTGTAATTTTCACATATGCCTGTAAAAAAGCGCTATCAATTCATAGAAACAAATGTAAATGGCTTTCTCTCTTATCTAATGACTTCAATTTATATTTAAAGGGGGAAATTTTAACGCTATATCGTAAAGTCACAGAATACGAAAACAGTTTTCTGAACGATTGAAGAAACGGCTCGGAGTGAACGATTTGAGGAAGCAAGCATTCTTTGGGTGAACCAAGCAGAACCAAGCATCACTTGTTGGTAATTCAGTATTCGCATTTGTGTGTTTTTGTTGGATAAAAACAAAAATATTTTTGCAACAAAAGACTTCTTCAAAATTAAGGATCTCCAATTGAAATTAGCTTCTTACAACATGCTTTTCATGAAAACATAATCCACGATGTTTTTAATTACAGTTGTACATAGAAAGTCACTTTAATCTTTAATCAGCATAATGTAATGCTTTTGGATTAAATATAAGGCTAGCTAGTAACTACTTTTTATGCAAATCAGAAAGCGGAGACAGACAACTTTGAATTCTTGAGGCCGTCATCAAAAACTGTGATCTCTTGTAATACGAAAGGTAATTATCTTAATAAGCTCGGTTCGTACAACGCTCTCACCTGTCGACTAGATCGAAGTAGCCTGTTGATACTTGTGAAATTTAAAACAAATGAATACTTCGAATATCGTCTATAAATCTACCAATTACACTCATCTTTTTATAAGAAACCGCTTGTAAGAAACTTCAGTAGCCTCTTCTAGAAAGTTACGAAATTGTACTAGAAACGATCAAATGCCAATTCAAAGTAAAGAAATTTTTCAATTGTTGGTTGTGAGTTGCACAGTGTTTTTCAGCAGAAAGTGTATTGCCAACCCAAACGATACTAGAAAGTGTAAATTCTAATTATGATTGTTTCTTCAATGTAATTCTTGGTTCAAAAAGCATTCCTTGATAAATTTTGATAAATTGAAAAACAATTTCATGACAATTTACAAATTCTACAATACAAATATAACTATAAAGATTGGGCCTAAACTTAGGAAAAGCTACTGCAACTTAGAAAAAGTATATTTAACTTTGCGATATAGGCGATTCCCTGGTTCAAATGCATTTATGGATATCAAAAGTTTTGTATATATTTTGTGTTTAGTTGTTCAAAGTAGATAAGATCAGCAGTAAAAGAATTGATGGTTTTCATTTTGTAAGTTTTTGATAAAGTGAATCGTAAAACAGTGTAAACTGAGTGTTTGTACTCTGTATAAATATCATAAAAGGAAATGAAAATGAAGTAGACGAACGAGCTCGATTATATTATATCTGCAATCTACGAACAACAACCCCACCCCCATCAAACAAAATTGGTGTCCATCTGGACTTGCCTAATAGTCCGGTCTGTTAGCACAATAATCGTGCAAGATGTGATGCCAGCATAAAACTTGGTAGACTTATGTAATTTGACATGCTTAAAACAAAGCGAAACAGACACAAGCTGAAAAATGCCCCCAAATGCTATTTCTAGACGGGGGTACTTG
>REGL01001177.1:6448-17403 GCA_004194395.1 Aurelia aurita complex sp. Pacific | reverse complement strand
GCAAAAGATGTAGCCTATAACCTAAGGACTAAAAATCTTCTACGGTTACCAAGCACCAACACCTTGTCATATGGAAATGATTCATTATCTTTCAGGGGGGCCATCCTTTGGAACACTTTGTCTGACTCAATAAAAAGCCTGGCAACCAGTGCTAGCTTTAAGAGATCAAGTAAAGAGTGGAAGGGTGACAGTTGCTCATGCAAAATATGTAGATAAAGAGTCCGTGGGAATTTCACCAGAAATATTTCTGTATTATAATCATGTATTTATCTATTCATTGTAATTAGTATTCCTTTTTGTGTAAATAGTTGGTCTTAATTAGTTCAATTTAGAACTATCAGTTTTTTTAACCAACTGTAAATAATGTTATAATAATAATAATAATAATAATCCTAATAAAAAAAGCAACTGGACTGGAAATACTTTTTTGAACCTACCTAAAACCTAACTTCCATTTAGTTGTTGACAATCTTTGAAGGTCTTTGGCAATCTTTGATGGTAATTGCAGTTTTGCAACGATCGTGACAGATCGAATAGAAACCAAATACCGCCAACAACCCAAACATTGTGAAAGATTGAATTATTGATAATCGCTGCAATAGAATTCAATTTTATTCCAACGATCACCAACAGACCGTAAGGATCTCCAAAGCCCGGGGGGGGGGGTACTTCACATATTTTGGGTACGGGGACGTGCCATCGGGAAGGGTATCAATTTTCGCGATTTTGGTATAAGGAACGGTATCGATTTTCACGATTTTGGTATAAGGAACGGTATCAATTTTCGCGATTTTGGTATAAGGAACGGTATCAATTTTCGCGATTTTGGTATAAGGAACGGTATCGATTTTCACGATTTTGGTATAAGGAACGGTATCGATTTTCGCGATTTTGGTTTAAAGAACGATTTTGGTATACTTTTTCGGAAAATTGGTATGGGGTCCGGAATACTTTTTGGCAAAATTGGTATAAAGTCGGGTATACTTTTTCGCAAAATTGGTATAAGGAACGGGTATATTTTTGAAGCTTCGATGGCACGTCCCCGACCAAAACCTGGTTAAGTAACCCCCCCCCCCCCCCGGGCTCCAAAGATCATCAATGACTGAGAAACTCGAATGTTAACATGACAAAGATCGCAAAATATTGTGAACAACCCATTTTTAGGATCAATCGGGCAGCCACATTTTTACAAAATCCCATTAATCTCAAAAGATTGTCAACGACCCTCCTCAAAGATCCTAAGATCCGAAGGCCCTCAAAGATTGCTAATGCTCCTGAAGATTGTTGACGACCCAATGAAAACCAGGCTTTAGGCTCATTTAAGCATGTTGCTATGCGCAGAAACACTAACTTACTTTTCTATATCACGAACAATTGACAAAGAGTGAAAAGCTCAAATTCAGGACTTGGGTCATTAACCTGTCCTAAAATAATATTTAGGATTAAATTTGTGATTAAATTGGTTTATCAGTTTTTAGACGTGGGAGAAGTAGCTCCCTTTGATGTGAAATATCAATTTGATTCAAATGCAGTTCGAATCACAAAAAGATGAGGTTCAAAATAACAGCATTTTCTAAATTTAGACTCTCTTTTGCGCCATAGTCTCTGAAAATGATTGTGAAGTAATCTTCTTCACCTGACAGATGCTCTGAGCAGCTGGACTTTCCGCAAAGTTCTATTGCAGTTAGAACTGTGAAACTATCTTTTTAACACTGAAATTTCTTGGAAACCTGCCCATAATTTGAATAATATACGCCTCCTTGTCTGGTACATTGATTGCAAATTGTACCAGAGATACAATCTATGTCAGGTGACTTTTCTTTGACTTTGTAAGTTGCTTTTTTAATGAATAACAGAGTGATACATGAAATAGGGATATATGGTGGAAAATTTTGCGCAGCTCATTACGAATTAAAAATTTCCTGTGACCGTCCGTTCGCGTGGTCGGGTGGGTTCATGCCCTGTTCCGTATAGAGGACTGGGACCAAGTACTCCCGTCTAGAAATAGCATTTGAGGGGCATTTTTCAGCTTGTGTCTGTTTCGGTTTGTTTTCAGCATGTCAAATTTCATATGTCTACCAAGTTTCATGCTGGTATCATATTTTGCACGATTGTGAATAATATTTTGCTAACAGACCGGACTATAAGTCTTCCTTTAATCAGACGGCAAGAATTAGCGAACGCGAAAAATGCGAAGCAAGACTTTGGGAAAATGATAACATCCATTTAAATTTAGCTTTTGCATTCGCTCTTGTGGCCGCATTGTCTGTGCATTGTCGAAAGAAATTTCGAAAATCTTTGCTCGTCACAGGAGGATAGCAAACTTGACAAAGATACCGGGTGAGTCAAAAAAAAGAATCCCTGTTTGAAAGACGACATGGCCTGGATATCAAGACAATAATGTTGGCAAATATGTTATTCAATAGTGAGCACGTTCAAATATATTCCAAATTTTACCTGTCTGAAATCGGCCACTCCGTTCTGAAATTATAAGAGATTTTTCGAGGGAGCCCCTCCAAGAAACTTCCAAAAATTGCATAAAATCACGACCAAATTTCTTGTATGTCTATGCCTTATAGCAATGACTTGTACATGCTTTGGCACCACGTTTTATCCCTTTGGGAGATGAAAATGTCATCCCTGGGGGCAAAACAACATCATTCCGGATGATTTCATCTTCCCAAGAAGATAAGATATGTTAGAATGTGTTGAACTCATTAAGATAAGGCAGAAAGCTCAGGAAATGTTGGTCGTTGTTTTGAGTCTGTTTTGAAGATTTCTCGAAAGGGCTTTCTGGAGAAAATCCCTCATGATTTCAGAATGGAGAGGCCGATTTCAATCAGGTAAATGTTTAAGTTCATTTGAACATGTCTGCTGTTTAATGTTATCTTTCCTGATATCATCATCTTGATATTCAGGGAATTGTGATTTTTCAAACAGGGATTCCTTGTATTGACTCGTCCGGTATCTTTTTCGACTCTGCTTGTCAAATAGATTTTCACATTGTCTGGGAAATGAAATGACATCTATCATTTTTTAACATTAAAATTAATCTACTGCAAGTAATTCAAATTGATTAAAAAAAATGAGAAATTCGACAGTTTTTAAACTATCAAACAAAAACAAGTGTTTACAAAGCTCGTTTTGTACTAACTAATGAATAAAATAGAACGAAAACTTACCTTTTCCATGAAAAAAAACAAACATAATTTTNTTATCTTTCCTGATATCATCATCTTGATATTCAGGGAATTGTGATTTTTCAAACAGGGATTCCTTGTATTGACTCGTCCGGTATCTTTTTCGACTCTGCTTGTCAAATAGATTTTCACATTGTCTGGGAAATGAAATGACATCTATCATTTTTTAACATTAAAATTAATCTACTGCAAGTAATTCAAATTGATTAAAAAAAATGAGAAATTCGACAGTTTTTAAACTATCAAACAAAAACAAGTGTTTACAAAGCTCGTTTTGTACTAACTAATGAATAAAATAGAACGAAAACTTACCTTTTCCATGAAAAAAAACAAACATAATTTTTTGTTAAGATGTAACAGTCCTTTTTCAACTGACCAGAAACGATTCCAATCTCGACGATACTATACTGCGAGTTTCACTAAAAAAATTTCACATTGAGAAATTTACCAGTCTTTAAACCATCAAACTATAGCAAGTATTTCCAGTGCATTTTCCAAGTAACGAATTAACTGAACAGAGTGTTAGATGTAGCTTCAATTTGAAAAACCAAACTTAAACAGATTTTTGACATCGAGAAACGTAACAGTTCTTCGACCGTCAAAACGTTCCATATCTTGACCATCAAACTATCAAATTATAAACTATCAAGCAATAGCACATTTTTCCAAGGCACATTTTGTTCTAACTAATAAATCAAATAGAGTGCGAATTTGATCTTTCCTTAAAATGACCAAATATAAACATATTAATAAAGACAATACTATACTGCGAGTCTCTCTACAAATGTTCACATTGAGAAACTGAACAGATCTCATAAGCTATCAGACAATATTGTGTTCCTAACGCTCATTTGGTAGTAATCAATAAACAAAATAGTGCAGTAAACTTGACTCCTCTACGAAAGACCAAACATAAACACAATTTGAGATCAAGAAACGCAACAGTTCTTCAACAATCCAAACGATCCCTTGGCCGATTATACTATACTGTGAGTTTTTCTAAATAACAGCGAGTGTTTCCAACGCTCACCTTTAAACAACTAATAAACTAAATAAGGTGCAAAATTTACCTCCTCCTCAAAGATCAAATACAAAGGGCTCCAAACTGAAAAACGTCCCAGTTCTTAAAACGACAAATAGTACATTGTATACAATTAAATCCTATATAACTGTCACATGACAGCCAGGCCCGTATGAAGTAGGGGGCAGGGGGCTCAAGCCCCTACAATAATATTGAAAACAATGGTGATACGTCACAAGCATTAATTAGATGTATTGTTCTCTATTATTTTAAGAACAATTGCCCCCCCAATCACAAGTTGCTTCCTTCCCCTGAAGAAGTCCTGCATGGCAGGATGAAATATTGGTAATGCATAAATTTTCACACATTTGCGGTTGTCTTTCGTCGTGTTGCAGTGTTCTGCCTCCAAAAATATTTCAAACACTCTTCTTCGACCAGCAACAAGTCATCTAGATTATGAAATTTATCTAACAAATCCGGAGGAACAACCATAAATGTAGCCTTTCTTATTGTCTCAGCTTCGTTCCAACAAATCCTAACAATTTCAGAAACATACTTACCAGAGAAGAATAAAATGCCTACCAAATGATATCTATCGCAACTGTACTCTGAGTTTGTCCATGAGAGTTTCAACGATGCAAATAAGGAAGATTTGCCACTGTATCTGTGATGTTCGATGTGCGATGTGCGATGTGTGAACCGCCCTCGTACATTGTTAAGGCATATTAATTATTGAACACCTGGAGAGGTTTCCTTTGAAAATCATGCGGCATAAGCCACTAATCACAATATTTTTGCAAGAGTTACGCTGTGAAAGACATTGGATAATGTCTTGAGATAACTCTGCATTGGTATTACAGTAGAAAATTGCATAAAAGAACCTAAGAACTTCGAGGCTGAAATTCCATTGCAAGAACAGCCATTAAAAGAAGAGCCCCAAAGAGGTTGAAATTTCTAACCGTTCTTATATAATACAGGGTGTTTCAGAAAAAACGTAACCCAACTGTAATTGAGAAACTCGAAATAATGATAAGATTTTAGAAGATGTAATTTATACCATCTGACAGTACGATGTTTTTCTGTTCTAATGATATGCAGTTTGAATACATTAATGGAAATATTTATCGTTCAATTGATGTTTTAGTACCTATGGCCGATTTCAAATGCAGCATGCTGTAAGAGCAAAATCAGTACTTTTTTTGCTGTAAAAAATTTCCAAACAAATTGGAAAAGGCAAATTTATTCCCATTGGATGAATCTATCGAGGATGGTAAAATAAGCTAGTATTTGCGACGAAACTAGTATTTGGTGATTTCCACGTTTATCTTTTCAGCAGTTACTGGTGAGTTATTAACTTATTTCTTTCCTTTCAGTTTTTAAGGTTAATTCGGTTTTGTCTTAAAGGATTTAACAGTTTTGCTCTTGTTACAGGCTTATTTTGGTTATTGTTTCTTTTACAGGAGTTAATAGTCTTCTTTCTACTGATTTCGGTGTTTTTGTTGCGTTTATATATGGGTTTAATATGGTGAGTCCGTTATTTAAAGGCAATCTGTCCCCTTCGATGAATGAAAATAAAAGTCGATAAAGATCTCTATTGTATATTCCATAAGTTGGTGTTAATTCGCTTTATCCATAGAAATCAGGGTCATAGAGAATCAGTGATGCATGAATTTAGCTGCAGCGTAAATAAGACAAATAAAGCAGCAACCAAGGTCAGAACAATAGGGGACAGATTGCTTTAAGGCTATTTTTAAATTTTGTACCACGAATCATTTGTTTAAAATTAAGCTCTCACAAATAGATGCCCATTTGTTTCAGAAGGCGCCTTTTTCAAGACTGATGAAGAAGGAATATTGCCTAGTTTTGCTATCATTTACTTTGTGGTCACGTAATGTTTGCTTCTCGTTTTGTTTTGTTGTGAAGAAAATCAGATATATTTCAGGATTTACACTATTTTTTGCTTTGTATCACATTCTTACCACAGGGGAACCAATTATTTAGTTTTAGTTCGTTGCATTTATCTTTTGGACGCTGCATAGCTCCTCTGATACTGCGGTGGTGGAATTTTTCTTTTCCAGCGCTGCGGTGATGGAATTTTACGTGAGTTGCGAACAAAATACGAACGGAGAAGAACAATTCCACCACCACAGCATCGGAGAAGCTACGCAGCGTCCAAAAGATAAACGCAACGAACTCAAACTAGATAACTGGTTTCCCTGTGTTCTTACCGTATAAATCAATGCATTTGAAAATGCTCTCAAATATGAACAAAATACCCTTGAAATGCCGTGCCCCTCAAGATTTAAGATGCTTGCTACGATTCTGATTTCAAAATGATATTTCAAACAATGGACATATCGTTTAGACTCGCCCGCTATTCCTAACAGTTGTGACATTTTTCCAATGTTTCAAAACAAAGGGAAATTAGCATTTGAAAGAATGGATTAAAAAAAAATAACACTGCCACTTCAGATTTTCGGCTATCAGCCAGAATTCGACTCATTTCACTTCATCAGGCACTCATGAACCAAATACCTAATTGCTTCAAAATATGCAAGTTTTCAAAATTAATGCAACCTTTAAACAGGACTTTAATCGTTTGCATATGAAAAAATCTCAGCTTAAGGAATTTAATTTTTGAATCAACTGGGAATAACGCACCTGTTGACTTCGCATATTTAAAAATGCATTTTAAATCAAATAGAAAACTGTATTTATTGAATAACATCGAACCAGTATTAAATAACAGGATTATAAAAATTGTTACGTACATTGTGAACTATGATAAATTTGCGTAGCGCATCCTCCAGTCTTGAAAACATTATTCTAAATTGAGACAAATTTCCTTTCATAGCAAATGAAATAGGCACAACAAGATTAATGAATATTTTGCGAAGAATTCAAGACTAAAACAGAATCCTGTTTCTTCCCAGGTCACTTCCAGCACTCCTGTTAATTTGCAAGATCAGGTAAAGTAAACAACTGACGTTAGCAAATAAACTCATTTTTCATCGGAAACAGCTGAAAAGAAACGGTAGCCTCAATTTTTCGAAACTTAAGATTAAGAAACTACCCTACGTGAATCAAAACAGCGAAGAAATGTTTGTAATTTGCACATTTCACAAATCAGGCTTCAAATACGTTAAATTGCCATTGTACGGTGTTTCTAATCTCATATTTTGTTTTCCATTTGGAGACGCATAGAGTCGACAAAATCATGAAATAAAACTGCATATCAGATAGCTTGATCTATGGGTACAATAAAAAAGGGCAAAACTCTTTGAAAACGAAGGATTTGACCAAGAGATCGATGAATAAATCACTATGTATGTTGAGGTCAACTGTGAGAGATTGTGAAGGGATGTTTTATCTCAGATAGCTTGATCAATGTGTAACGAAAAGGCCACAAGCATTCTTGAAAAATCATATATTGACAAAGAAATCGATAGATAAGTCATCATTTTTACTCGTGTCAACTGTGAAAGATAATATTATACAGACGCTTCAGCACGAAAAAGTTGGCAAACATTTGCTTCTGGATTTCAAGGAAGAAAAATGAATCAAGACAAGGAGAAAATATATGAAAGCCACGGTCAAAGGAGAATCAGTAATGGCAAACAATATGATACTAACTTCGAGCTTCTCTCACCCGAACAAAAATTAATTTATATGATGACCTGTGAGAATCATCAGATAATTACATAGGATGAATGTTTTATAAAATTATATTGAATTACATGCAGATGATAATGTCAATTGCACGTGACCTGGTTACCACCCCATTCCTCTTCTCGTTTCAATATCTATAGAGAGTTAACACCATTTATAGTTGAACTTGGTCCTATCTCTTTTATGTAAGTTTATTGCCGGAGTTCTGTTAGTGTCATATACTAAGACTAGTATTGTTGTTGTTGTTACTGCCGTTGTAGTTCATTTCTTGTGTTTTAAAGTAAAACGATGGTCCTGTTAAGTGTAGCAAGGTATCCTCGTGAAAATCTAATTGAATTGAAATCAAAATAAAGCCTCTAATGAGTATGAAGCAATCCTGCATGGATGTGCTACCTTTGCATGGCAGGACGAAATATTGGTAAAATATAAACTCACACATTTGTTGCTATTTTTTTGTCGTATTGCGGTGTTTCTGCCTTCAAATTTATTAAGCAATCCTCGTTAATGTGCGCCAGCATAGGAGGTGTTGTGGCGTAATGGTGTAATCCTCTGACTTTGCAGCCAGTACAGTCAGGCGGACAGGGTTTGATACCCCCCCCCCCACCATTTGAGCGTCATGACAAGGGGTCGCGGACTCGATTAGCACTTTGCTACTTCTGCGATCCAAGCGCTTGGCGCTAAAATCCGCAACTTCGCCTTCTCCTTCAGCGCACACACAAGCGCCGGTCACATGTATGAAATACTACTACACATTATCTGCTGGCACCTTTACAGTAAACCGCCACATATAAGAACCTATTTTTTGAGAACCAGGCTAAAATAGGTTCTTATTTCAAAGGTACACAAATTAATCTCAAGATTGGTGTGTGTATGTGTAAAGGGTAAGGTTGATGTAAAAAGGTTGATTGATGTACAGTTCGATGACTTATTTCTTTGAACAGAATGGCTTCAAACAAACTTTAGCTATTTTGCTATGATTCTGCCGTTGGACTTTTCTGCAACCCTAGCTATTTTCAAAATAAGAGTGCTTTTCTTCTTTTTCGAGAATTCAAGAAAAATGTTCAAAACAACTTAAAAGCATCATAATTTCTAAACTTTTTGACGCAACATGAAATAATTTTCGAGAAAATCATAGTTTATGGATGTCTGCACTATGGTATCAAGCAAAAGTCACATCCTCAAATGAGCTGAAATATAACATATGCTGTAATTTTTTTTTTTTTTTTTTTTTTTTTTCAAACAAACTTTAGCTATTTTGCTATGATTCTGCCGTTGGACTTTTCTGCAACCCTAGCTATTTTCAAAATAAGAGTGCTTTTCTTCTTTTTCGAGAATTCAAGAAAAATGTTCAAAACAACTTAAAAGCATCATAATTTCTAAACTTTTTGACGCAACATGAAATAATTTTCGAGAAAATCATAGTTTATGGATGTCTGCACTATGGTATCAAGCAAAAGTCACATCCTCAAATGAGCTGAAATATAACATATGCTGTAATTTAAAAAAATATTCAAGATTTCTGAAAAGTCCAACGGAAAAATTACAGATAGGAAGCTAAAGTTTCTTTTAAGTCATTCAGGTAGCAGAAATATGCCATAGAAGCTTACACCCACTTTTTTATGCCAATTTGAAGATTTTGTATTTTTATTTTTTTATCAATTAAAACATAGAAACATGCAACAATACAACTATTGTGCCACTCATTGCAGGAAAGGACACATCGTCAGCGAGTTCCCATAACGAGTGACACTTGAGTGACATAATGAGGAATTAAATGCAAAAGAAAACTTACAATTGAAAGGAACGAAAACAAAAAGCCTGATCGCTGAGCAGAACTGAGGCTGCTTGATAAAATGGCTGACCGGTAGCCGGTTCGACATGGATCCCTTAAACTGTAGAGAAAGAATTGGTCCTGTGTATTCCTACCGTTGTCAAATAGCAACGTCTGGTAGGACGGACATGGTTGACCAGCAGGACCAACTACCCAATCGATACATTTCGTAATTAAGAAATACCATCTCCAGGTCGGATAGACGATCGATCAACCATTTCGCAAACAGCCTCTACTATATAAAACGTTTGCATTTCTGAATATATTGGATGGTTGCTTCTATTATCATTCTATTATCTATCACTGGAAGTGAAGGGCTTCCATGCAACATTTATTTAAAGATATGGAACCAATGCTGATATGCAGCTTCTACCCGGTGCCCCAAAATGATATGTCGAAGTTTGCCGAGCTTTTAGCTTAGTTTCCTTGGCTAGTGGGACCGCCATGTATAAAAGAGCTTAAAATGAATTAAATTAAAATAAATGTCCGAGTCTGGGACGTAGACGAAGCTGTACGGCCATGAATTATGCTATGATTTGAATGAATCACCTGCCATTCTGAAGCAAAAAGGCTAACTTACATTCATGAATATATTTTCACTAAGATAAGTCATATCGTCCTGGCGTTCTGGAAGCTGTTTTTGAAATTTGGAAGCCATTTGTTCCATTTTATAATGAAAATAAGATAAAACTAGAATCAATCATTTTTCAAGGAACTCAAATAAGCAACCCATGTACACTGTGATGTAAGCAGCACATGTTTGGCATTGGTTTTCTCTCCTAGAAGATTTCGCATATGCTTGCTTTCATGTTTGAAGCTGAAACTTTCGGAAAACGTTACTGAAATGTGTTCGTTCTTTTTTACGCATGCTAAAATATTTTCAAAGCAACATAAACTGTAATGTAACTTTATAAAGTAAGATCAATTATAGTGCAATAAATTTCAAAATATATGTCATATGGTTCACAGGATTGAGACAATTGTTCATATATTTCTCAAATATAGCACGTGTCCCGTTCCTCTATTCTTTTGTTGTTTTGTTTGTAAGTAGCTTTCCGTAACAACACCCTTTAGCTATTCTACAAAAGAGCCTGGATTGAGCGTCCTTCTTATACACTTCATACGCGACTTTCGATTGAGTGGCGATAAAGCTTCTATCACTATTGCGTACATTTGAAAATTCCATTAGCAAAATATCGTTCAATTCTAATTCTTTTCTGAATAGCTAGGGGGC
>REGL01001176.1:57361-68617 GCA_004194395.1 Aurelia aurita complex sp. Pacific | reverse complement strand
GCTATTTAAACTAAAAAGGGACATTAAACAGATGGAGGGTTGGGATACGGAGGGTATTCATAAGAAAATGGTCAAGTTAATTAAGGCGTTCTGTTTCCAAAATAAACTTAATTGTTAAGTTCAAGATTAATGCATTTGCTTCTGAAGGCAGGCTTTCATCTCCGCATAGTAAAAGCTGCAAAATATTGTTGCCCGGGGCTTCAGAATATCTGTACATTCGGAGCACATCATTTGCACCAGCGAGAAGACTTCTTCTGTACATTGTGGAAGAATCGCAACCTCAAAAAAGAAAGAACCTTTTGCCAATGTTGCTAAGGATAACCCTTGAGTGATAAAGTGTACTGACCTGAAATCCCGAAACGCTTTTCGTGGTCGGTGCAGTTGATAACTGTACTTCCAACATGCTTTTGGGGTGTTGGCCTGGGTGTGAGTATTCTGTCTCACCGTATGCAGCGGGGTGGGTCTTTGCATCTTGGGGGGGATTTTTGCTGTGGGGTGGTGCATGGCTCATGGAAATGGCTTGTCTACTCAGATTGTTTTATGTGCCAGACGTCGGCGGGCATTTTCGACTCAGCCAATATAATGTCATAACACAAAGTAGCAACCCCTTTCCCTTTATGTGTTTATTTTGTTCATTTTCTTTATATCTAGTATAGTTGAATTGTAAGTGCCAGCCATAGTGGAGACCAGATGACCCAGTGTCCTTCCCCGCTGTGGCTGGTACATAGAAATGTATATATTTTGTAGTTTAAAATTTTTTTTCTTTAAATCAATAAAAAACAAAAAACTTCCAAAACCCTTGATACTGCCAAAAAACGCTAGCTGCAGGTTACTGCACAGCGCTACACTGCAGAGGCTTGCTTGGGCTGCCTTGGAGCGGCTTGAAGATGGCGAACAACTCCCACCTATCTTTCATTTACCTTTTCATAATTTCATTGCTTGGGTACCGTAATTTTGTGTATTATCGTTTCAATAAACCAAATTTAAAAGTGCCCTTTCAGCCTGAAAAGTGGCACTTCTGAGACCTGTGCCCCCTCCCCCGAAATGAGAACTGCTCCCTACGTCCCTGCTTGCGTATGGCTCAAAATTCTAATAACCTATTCCAGATGAGTGAAAGCGCTGATGTTCTAGCTCACTTTTTCCCTTGCTCAAACATTTCAGTTTTAAGTTACCATATAATGTGAAATGTACGTCCAAATAAAAAGACTAGGAAGGGCATAAAATGTTTTGTTACATTAAAATCAAGAACTTTTGAACGATAAAACTTTCGGACAATCTTTCCGAAATTTTAAAGTCTTTGAAAATAGAAAAAAACACAAATTTTTTTCCCATGCCACTATTAAAAAATGATATACTGTCATCCATGATCCTGTTCCCAAAGTGAGTTTTTGCATTGCAGTTGTCAGTATCAATGTGCTCGAGTCGCTGAAGGTACCTCGTCCTTTCGTCTGCCATCTTGAAGCGTTTTTTCAAAGCTTGTGATGCATCTATATGTATCTATATCGTTAGTTTAACTTGCACATGATTATATAACGTAAAGGTTACAACTAGTTTTAACATATATTTTGGCTTTATGCAAGAATTGTTTGTCCGAAAGTTGTTTTGTCCGAAATTCTCGAAAAAGCGCCCGAAAGTTTTTGACCGAAGTTGTTTTACGGAAACTTTTCCTTCCGAAAGTTTCCCATTTTAATGTAATCACATGCGTTGTTTTGAATCTGTATGAAAAGTTTTGTCACAAATGACATTGTCGCTACAGATGATGAATTTAGGATACTGAGCGCAAAATTTGTTGATAGATAAGAAAATACAACATAAATATGATAAAAGAACAGTCTTTAGAAGCAAGAGGTTTTTATACGAACGAGTGAGTTAGTTGATGCTAGCAAGAATATTTTTAAAGAAATTATCATTCAAGAGCAAGATCAATAATTAGTTATGTACCGGGTTAGTCAATAAAAAGGCCCGGTGTTTGGAAAAATTCTGCTCCCTGAACATCCAAGCAGTAATACTGAAAACTGTCTTGTTTTATTCGCGATATGTCCAATTAGGTTAGTAATTTACCGGGATTTAATCTGCCATTTCTTCCCACCGATATGGGGATTTTCTGCAGAAAGCCCCTTTCGAAAACCTGTAAAACGAATGAAAATGACGAGCAACATTTCCCTTTGTTTTGCTTCCTAGCAATAATGACACTTTGATGCATTCATGTATTTTGTCCTCTTGGGAGAATGGAATCCCCCTGAATATGTCATTCATACTAGGGAGAAGACTTTTTCATTCCCCCAAGAGGAAAGCACGTGCTAAAGAATGCTGAAGTTAATGCTGTAAGGTAAACATATTACGGAAACTTGCTAATGATTTTAGCACGTTTTTAAAGGTTTCTCGAAGGGGATTTCTTTACAAAATCCTTTTTAGAATCTGAACGGAGTGGCCGATTTCAGCAAGGAAAAATTCTAAAATAATTGAACATGTTAATAATTCAATTAGATATTGCTAAATATCATTGTTTATATACTCAGGAAGCTGTAGCCTTTCAAACGCCGGGCCCTTTTTTGACTCACCCGGTATAAATGTAACGCAAGCAAGTCTGAAAATACCATAAACATCAGTGGATCTTTTATGTTTTTATCTTTATCATTGAAAGAGTTCTCATGAAAATCTAACACTATACGGCATACTTAGCAAAAAACAAGTAAATGTATATGATTCTAGTTTGTTTGTCATATCAGGCCTATGATGAGTGACAAAAACAACCATTAGGAATGATAAACCGTTGCACACAACCATCACTACCTACATAAAACTACAGCTTGTCCAGTTACACCTATTGCTACCTATTAGGAATAACTGCGTGTCCGGCTGCAACCATAGCTACCAGTGAGGCTTAACTACTCTGCCTACCTAGACCTGGGCTAGTTGCGCAGCCCTAAGAAATGAACCAATCAGATTTGAGAGCCGCTACACAACGGAAGATCAAATGGTACCCCGTCTATAGAATCTTCACTGAGCTCTGACCGGTTGACTAACTGCTCACTTGCCACCCGGGCAACCAATTAAAAATGAATAATCATGATTGCCCTTTTGAGCTTTGTCATTCATGCGTGACTGGTATCAAGCCAACACGGGGGTTGTGCTGGTTGGAGATACGTGCTTGAAGCATGCTATGGGTTAGCTGAAACTCGTAATCGGCATATAGAACAAGAGGTGTGAAATGATAGATAATTTATTCAGCAACTGCGTCGTGGTAACTACGGAAGAATTTTCCAAGTTTGTGAACTTTCTCAATGTTTTCAAGTTCCATGACTGGCTTCTAAGACATTTAGTCATTCCGCTAAAACTTATGCCATTTTAACTTATGCCATTCTAGATTCTACCTTTTTCGCGTGGAGCAGCTAGCTTGCGGGAATTAGTCTCAAAATAATGTAATGCTTGATTATGAGTCCTTCGTTGAAGCGTAATAGGTATTGTGGGGAGTATCGTTGGGGGGAATGGAACGAAAACAAGGACTCATGTAATAAGTCTAGTCCAGGCCAGCATTAACAATGTCGATTCCCTTGAACAACATAATATGAATGTTCAATGCTACCACGGTTTCAGTTATGTCATGCAGTATCATTCCAGCTCTTGTAATTCTGCATATAGTCTCACTATCAAAATGAGGCTTCTAGCTCCATTCAAGCGAAGAATGCATTTTCCAACCCCCGTATCAGTAGGTCGTAGTAGAGTAGTCGCGTATAATGCGCCTTCTAAAATTCTACTGTTCGATACCCGCAGATCAAGAAACCTGCCTTACTTCACGGTGGCGTACTGTTTCAAGTCCGAAAACAAAACTGAAGATCAACGATTTCCATTGGAACAAGGTAGGACAGTTTGATTGACATTATAATCATAGGCCTAAATTCTAGTTTGATTTCCTCAAAAATGGATTTTTACAAGATTATGGAGTTTTAAAGTCATTATGTGTAAGTATGGTTCGATTTGCGATTACGCTTGTTATAACACGGTTTCGTTGTATGTAAAACGAAGGTGCGACTTAACACCATACCTCGTAACTTATCATCAAGCCTATTTTATTCCTATTATCAGCATTAATGACAACAGTTTCGGGAAGATTTTGTTTCGATTTGGCGAAACTGTATGGATTTTACGAGGTTTTTAGTAAAAAGCGGCTTGTAAGGCGTGTTACACGTAGCGCATTCCAATACAAGTTCGCCGATGAAATCAAAACGTGCAACATGATACCATTAATAGATATCGATTGTCGATAAGAAATACGCTAGTCGCTCGAAGTATTCTCGAATTCTTACCCAAGCTACGATCTCTAAAAACTCTTCACAGCATTGGGCTAAACTTTGTGATTCGTTATTTTGCGTTGGTTTTATCGATTTGTCGCACTTTGCGATTCAAAACATTGTCCAAAAATTTACTTGAGTAGCGCAATTTTTGCAGTTGTTCTACAGAATATATTCTATAGCAACAGTGTCTAAATTTTTCCTTTCTCGCAAAACAAAATCATCGTTTTGTAGATTCTAGAATTTAGGGTACAACAATAACTTTAACTGAAGATTTTTATGCGCAACGGGTAGACGCCATTAAAGTCACACCCGTTAAATATAACTAACTAGTTTACCAAGACAATGCGTCGAAGTATATTAGGTCTTATGCCCAGAATATCATATTTTGATATAAAATATGGCAAATTTGTAGAAGAAACAGAATTTCCTGGGATCATAGCAGTTTCAGTCTCTGATAGTCTCTGATAGTTCAATAGTTCTGATAGTTGAACTATTTTCCCTTACAAAGAGTACATTTTTGAAAGTTATTGCCAATATTTTACTATGAGGCACAAAATGAACGAATTTATTATACATCGAGGTGTGAAAGCTTTGTTTACATTGCCCCATTTGCATTGTGTAACGCTGTGTTCTTAGTTGGCTACTTAGACCTGGTGTTCTTGCGCGATATCGAAATTTCTATGTTTATGCAATGCTCTTCCGTCAAAGTCTCATTTCGAACGCAAAAGTATAGCTATAAGCTAGGATTGTTCACATCGGATTGCAGATAATTATTTGTTATATCAGAGGCAAAGGATGTTTACATTATGCGGAATGGCTCAGTGGTAGTGCGCTTGACTACTAATCCGAGAGATGGTAATTTGAAAACCCGTTCTGTCAAACTTGCTATGGACCTTCAGATGCTAGGTACAAATGTAGAAAAGATGCTAAGCGCTTTTCTGTCATAATGATGCAGTTTGGTTTGTACGTTTGACAAGGAAAAAGATGCTGAGATTTTATCTTGTGAACTACTGAGAGAGAAAATATGGCAGTGCGTTACTGTGATGTAAATTTGTAACTTCCGACCAATTCTATTCGTGATGCCATTTTCAGTGATAAAGCTACACCTTTGGTAAAGACATTCATTTAATTGAAGTCGGTTATGTGACTTTAAAGTTATTGACAATTTTGCAAGAGAGTAAGGTCTGTATTGATCTGAAATTGACAAAAGATTTCAACAAAATATCGTCTACTTTTCAGTTTGAGTAATTTTGGCAANCGCTTTTCTGTCATAATGATGCAGTTTGGTTTGTACGTTTGACAAGGAAAAAGATGCTGAGATTTTATCTTGTGAACTACTGAGAGAGAAAATATGGCAGTGCGTTACTGTGATGTAAATTTGTAACTTCCGACCAATTCTATTCGTGATGCCATTTTCAGTGATAAAGCTACACCTTTGGTAAAGACATTCATTTAATTGAAGTCGGTTATGTGACTTTAAAGTTATTGACAATTTTGCAAGAGAGTAAGGTCTGTATTGATCTGAAATTGACAAAAGATTTCAACAAAATATCGTCTACTTTTCAGTTTGAGTAATTTTGGCAATTTTGCTCAGGAGCAATTTCTTTATTGATTTGAAGTTTACCAACAAAGTCAGCGAACTATTGTCTAGTTTTCAGTTTCAATAATGACAATTTCATCGTTCACCCGTCAAGAGACAAAAAAAAAAAGACCACGCATGTTATTTTCACACCCATGGGACAAACATTTGTCAGATACTTTTGGTCCAAAGAGGATTGTCTTGCTCATTATTGTAACTAATATCAATGAGCAAGACAAAACTGCAAAACTGCACGAATTTCGATTGATATATTTCTTGTCCTCCTCCTGAAAGCATTTTTGGAAATAGTTTCCAAGCAAATTCACCAACGGTATGACCAATTTCAATCAAATAAATTTTCATATCGAAGTTAGCCTTTTCACTATTACACGATAACATACTGCTTTGAGAGTTCTCCATGGCGATTATACATCTACATTAGAATAACTAGTAGGAATCTGCAAAAACTAAGGTTCTAGGGTTGGTCTCAGTAAATTGGATTTTGACAAATTCAAACACAAGTTCAGAGATACTATAAACCCAATGTGCCCTACCAACGATGGTATTGAGGATACGGAGCACTTCTTGTTGCTCTGTCTTTCTTTTTAAGTACCACGTAGAGATATTCTCGCTGGAGTTTCTATTTTATTGCGACCACTTGGACATACCAATCTTTCAAACGAGTTTTTAATGCAGGTTTTATTGTATGGTGATAAAGATTTTCCTGATGGTCTTAATAAAGATATACTTCTGTTAACTCTCTGCTTTATCCATAAAACTGGTCAGTTTGATTAGGAATTTAAAACTTGGTAAGTCATATAGCTACCAACGTCCCCTTTGAGGTAAATGTTTTGGCCTGACATCGAATGTGAAACCGGTGCAAGTACCGGGTGTCCCAAAAAAATGTATACAGATTTTTGGTTGACGCCAGCGATGTGAATTTAGCTTTAATCAATGGCTAATCACTCTCAAAATGTTCCTCGATAGTTAACTTGAACATAGATACCTCGTTTTTGGTATTGGTGCTTTGAGAGCAGAGATATCAATCTTGAAAGCTCAAATGTGCATCCACTTGCAAACCAGAGCGTTGGCCTTTTGGTCTTAGCAAATTCTTGAAGCACATTGAAATTACGAATTGAAATTAATGTAAAATTAAGAAACTTCCCAATGGATGACTGGGGCGTGACTTCTGGAAAACAGAATAACACAAGATCTGATATTTCTCAAATTTTATGAAGGCTATCGTTGATTTATACTATATGCTTTGAGAAATTGCTTAGGCCAAAAGGCTAAAGCTCTGGTTTGCAGGAAGAGGCAAATTTGAGCTTTCAAGATAAACATGTCTGCTATCAGAGTACCAATATCAGCAAACGAGGTATCTTTGTTCAAGTTAACTATCGAGGAACATTTTTAGAGTGATTAGACATTGATTGAAGCTAAACTCACAGCGCTGGATTGAACCAAATCCGTATACATTTTTTGGGACACCCGGTATTTATTCGTAAATGTTTGGTATTCGTTATATTCTTTCTTTCTTCTTTATATTCAGCATTTAATATAGAGGGAAAATAGCAGTGAAATAAAATTATACTTTATGATGGTGTACAATATGGTAGCAAGCAGAAATTGGTCGCTGTTATTGTTCACAATTTAGCAATTTGACGACATCACACCCTCAAAACTTCCTGAAACATGAAATTGCTGAGCATAGGGCTCAAATCTTTCAAATGTTTAAAAAAGTGAGTGTAAAATTCTGTGACATTTTTCTTTGAGTTGAATGACTTGAAAGGAACATATGGTACTTTCCTGTAAATCTGCCGTGGAAATTTTCGATATCTTGATTTTTTTCAAAATGGCGGCAGTTTAATTATGTTGAAAAAAATAGTGGAAAATTTTGAAAACATTTTAAACCATCGTAAATCCTAAACCAATGAATGGAAAATGGTATGACCTTCAAGAAAAGTATAGTTTATGAAGGTCTACAATATATGGTGGCAAGCAGAAATCTGTAGCTTTTCTGGTTTAAGATTTAGAATTTGATAACGTTATAGCCTCAAATTTAATAAATTCCGCCATTTTGAAACTAATCAAGATATCAATAAATTTCCACGGCAGATTTATAGCAAAAAGCCCTGAGTTCCTTCCAAGTCATTTAATTAAAAGAAAACTGTAATAGAATTTTACACCGACCTTTTTAAAGATTTTAGCCCTATATTAAATTGCTGTATTTCTGAAAAATTCACTCGAAAATCGCACCAATTGAGTTATATCAAAAGTACGTTGACTTCGTTTCCCACATTGCAAGAGGAAGTTATTTTGCATATTACCACAGATTTTTTTAGCTCTATTCATTACTTAACCTATGCGTTTACTGCAGAAAGCTACGATGCCTGCCAAAAGTCCTTGGAACACTCATGCCATTTCTTGATAATGCCACACTTTCCCGCATTTTTATCCATAGCGATAAGAAGAAGCATCCCTCAGACAATGTTGAAATGGAAGTTTCTTGTCCCAGCATTCCATCAGAGTCACGAATTGCCCTGTCCATCTAATTTTATCGTTACAAAACAACGAAGGGGGAAGGGGAAATCGCACGACAAGGCAAGATTAGCAAAGTTGTTCGAAGAGGCATTGTAGTATCTTCTCACGTATAGCCTTCTTAAACTTTTCACATTTTTGGGCCCTTCGCTGCTGTCATTTTTGTGAGATCTCTCAAACAGTGGCTGCGGTCACACTACTGTATTTGCCCGTTGTAATGTGAATTGCTGCACTTTCTTGCAATTTGTTTTTGTCGCCAGAAAGTACGGCAATATAACGGTACAATGACACCCGGTCACACAGTGATATGATGTTTCATGTGACAACTACGCAAGGCTGAGATTGGTTCATTCTCCAAAACAACGCTAAAACATTGCTCGGGACCTTGTTTTGCCCGTTGTTTTGCATCTGATTGTTTTCTTATAGAATCAGCTCTCAGGACCAAAGCGCTGTAACAACGTTATAAGTGAACACGAAATGCGGTCACATATCACAGCGTAGTTAACCCGTTGTTTTGAAGGTAAGAACGAGGTAAAAACGTGTAGTGTGACCGCAGCCAGTGTGTTTGTACTGCAAATGCAAGCATAACTGGCATTATATCTGGTGAACAGTAGCAGCAAAGAGTGCATGCAAATTTTCTGCTGCTCATGCTGCAAAGGGATTCGTTAGCAAAATGCCAAGCTCGTTCCCGAGATTTGGCAGTCCCAGATCTGTAGAATTCTAGATGCTCTTGTTACCTTGGAAGAAGTCTTTCTTCTGGTATTTTTGGTCTTTAACTGACATTGGTGAAAGTGGAATATTGCCCTTGCTAAAGGCGTTGCTAATTGAATTTTTGTGGATAAGTTGGTAGTTGGTTGGTTAGCCCCAAACATTTGTTGTATCACAGCATTTTTCATCACTCACAGTATACGTAGAGCCTTTGTAGATTTGTTCCGTAAGTCTTCGTGGAGGACTTAGTCAAGATTAGACCCGTTTGGGAGTGTACAATTGGTAGATAAATTATGCAAGACTTATCAACTAAAATTAGGCTACAATTTTGAAGTTAAATCTCAATCTTTGGGCTGAATTTATCAGCCTGGATCTAGTTCTTGTTGGCTTATGAAGCAGTCTTTTAACTTGCTTGAATGGAAATGGGCGTATCGGACACCGTACGGTTGACCAGGCCCACTCAGCAGACGGCTCGTGAAATCATCTCCCTGAAAAAGCTCAGCCGCAGAATTTACGCAAACCTAATTTGGAAATTCATCCAGACTCTTTCCTAGGCCTTTGTTTACTAACAATAAACAATGACTCATGTGATCCGTGTAACCTCGCGCGTAATTGACAGGTTGTGCTGCCTGACTTGATCTACTGACCTATTGATCAAGCCCATATTAACCGCGGGATCTACTATATTTAGCGCGAGACAGATGCGACTACTCTCATAAAACTATCTGCTCGGGTTTAAGCGGGTCAATAGTTTTGAAAGCAACTGGCTGAAAGTCACGCACGTTGGCAAATATTGCTTCAATTCAAAGCGGCTAGAAATTAATGAAAATTCCCGCAATTTACCTCGCAGTTATAGCCTATGACGCGAGATTTTTCTCATCGCTATTTGAATCCTTTATGAATAAGTTTATCAATTTTCCATATCGCTGGTATTTTGCAATTCTTATAACTTAGCCAATGCAGTTTTATTTCTTTTCAAATGTCAGTTATTGTTAACGTTTCTTCTCCTTCACAACTCCTAATTTCTAAAGGCCCTTCCATCATACCTTCAGTAAGCAAAGCAATCGAAGGCCTAGCATTGAAATCCAACGGAATAAGTCCTAACTAAAATTCTAACTTACGTAAAGACCCGTAGCTAACCATGGTCCTTTGCGCGCCCAATGAAAAACAAAGCCAACAGAACTTAGGCCATCGTCATCATCATCATCATCATCATCATCATCATCATCATCATCATCATCATTATTATCATCATCATCATCATCATCATCATCATCATCATCATCATCATCTTCATCATCATCATCATCATCATCTGTTTATTTAACATATGCTATTTTGAAGAAATCCCTCGTGTGGGATAAGCAAATTAAATCCGTTCAAGCCAAGGTCTCCCGCTCATTAGGTTTTTTAAAATATGCAAAGAAATTTTTGCCAAAAACTGTGAGCTACATTTTCGATACTGCTGTTCTGTGTGGGGGAACTGTGATGAGTTCCAACTGGTTAAGCTTCAAAAATTGCAGAATCGTGCGGCTAGAATTATTACAAATAGCAGCTACCATGCTCCTGCCGAAGCTTTTATCAAAGAGTTGAAATGGCCATCTGTGATTTATATGATTAGAAATGAGACTGCAACGAATGTGTTTAAGTCTGTTACTAATCTCGCGCCTGATTATCTCTCACACTTGTTTATCAGAAATTCTGATCGCAAAATTATCAGCCTTAGAAATGCCGAAACTGACTTGCTAGTACCATTCATGCAGTGGCGTGGCCACGGGGGGTATGGGGAGCAATTGCCCACCACTTTTGTCGAAAGATGGTCCTCGAGATTCCTCTAAAACCGAGGAGAAAATAACTGGGTATAGGTTGGGTAAGAATTTTCCGAGAAATGTCAAATCTTCCATTTTAGCACTGGCAAGCATGATATACTGGGAGATGCATTCTAAGCCAAAGTAAAGGATCTTTCTTCAAAAATTTTCCTCATGCTCTGATTCATAGGATAACTGTTACAAAACGATCAAGGTTTTCTTGTCGCTGATGGCAAGCATGATATTGGGAAATACATTCTAAGCCAAAGTAAAGGGCGTGGCCCCAAAAAATTTTCCTGGGGGCTGTTCGTTTAGATTCCCTCCCCCC
>REGL01001176.1:25155-38643 GCA_004194395.1 Aurelia aurita complex sp. Pacific | reverse complement strand
TGCAGAATCTATTCTGAAATTCTACTTTCTCGTTGTTAGTGTAAATGCTCTTCACGACCAGAAATAGGGAATAAGTAGGATATAACCATGCTTTTGAGTGGTAAGATTGATCATTGTACCTGAGGAATTAGATGCCTTAAACTCATTTTTTTTCATAAGAAGCCGCTTATAAGAAACGGTAGGCTCAATTTTTCAAAAGTTAAGAAACAACCCTACCTGACTTGAAAAAGCTAAGAAACTTTTGTAATTTACAGTTCTAATTTTCCTATCGCACTCAAAATGTGTTGCCACTGTGCAGTTATATCAACTGTTTGGGCATTATTTTGAGTGCGAATTATGTTATTTACTTGTTTTGAGATCTTACTAAGTAATTTGGGAGCTCTTTAGACAAAACAAAATTAACTCTACACTTCCGGTATTAGAAATTTAAGAAACAAGTAAGAAATTTTTAGTAGCAAAATGGCCCAAAAATTTAAGAAACTGCCTACCGTCCCCAGACCTTAGTTTTTTTTTTAAAAATGAGTGTACATCAATTGTGAATTGACTGATTACTTTAATGTCAAAGAAGGATACGTTTTAACAACGAGTAATTCTTCTGGTATCAAACCAATTTTTCTAGACCTTACTGAGAGAATTCCACTCTACTGAACCTTTCAAAACTGTTTATTGTACGACGGATTTACGCATGTATAGCGAAGATGCAATTGTCACTTTCTGGTGCATATACTGCTACAGACTTTATCTGAGTCCCTTGTTTCCCTGTGGCAAGCTTTGCTCAACTAGTGGACCATAATAGCATTGGGCGAGTCAAAGAATGCAGAGGCGCAAGGGACTCAGGTAATAAGTCTCAGGCTGCTGTTCTGTTGCGATTGAAAGTTTTCTTCTGTTTCAGGTCCCGGCGGAGTGAATCAACTAGGCGGTGTGTTCGTTAACGGTAGGCCACTACCGGATTATATGCGACATCGAATCATCGAGCTGGCGCATTGTGGAGTACGGCCTTCCGAGATTTCGCGACAACTCTTAGTTTCGCACGGTTGCGTCAGCAAGATACTGGGGCGTTATTATGAGACTGGGTCGGTTCGACCCGGTGCCATCGGCGGCAGTAAGCCGAAAGTCGCAACACCGAAAGTGGTTGCGAGAATCGTAAAACTGAAAGAGGAGAATCCTTGCATGTTCGCATGGGAGATCAGGAACACACTGCTTTCAGAAGGAGTTTGCGACAATTCAAACGTTCCGAGTGTAAGTTCGATAAATCGTATCTTGCGAAACCATGCAGCCGAAAAAGAATCCAAAGAGGCGAAGCGGAAGCAAGAGGAATTCCAAAAAGTCAATGGCCTAACTCCGGCTATGCTAAATGGCTTTGGTTTCAATGGATTCGGCTTTAACGGACTAAACGGATTGACTGATCAATCCCATGCCCAGTTTCCGTTTGCGTTGAACACTGGTTTCCCCATGCTAGCCCCACAGTTGCAGCAACCCCAAATCATGACATTACCCCTCAATACCCCATCACCTGAACGGCAAAAGATCAACGGTGATATGTCATACATTCAGCAACAACAGCAACAACAACAGCAACAACAGCAACAACAGCAACAGCAACAGCAACAACATTCTTCACATACATCCCATTCCCAGACCCCCATGCACTCACATATACAATCGGAACAGACGACGTCAGAACAAGAAAGGGCTCCATCAGTTGACAGGGAGAATAGACACAGGGAAGCAAGCTCGCCTGGAGGTATGTGCAAACTTTTAGTTTTGTGTTCACACATGGCCATAAGAAGCTCCACGCTATCCTTAGCATGTACCCTCCTTCTAAATACAACAGAAAAAGAAAAATTCTTTAAAATTCTTCAAAATAGTTGAAAAATCTTCGTACTTGTTTGACTGACTTTGATTATTACTATTATCAATTTCTTTATCGTTGGATTACATAAAAAAGATAGCTAAAAGTAATCAGCTAATTAATTCCAACATATTTTAAGTTGCGTTGAATAACGGAACCGGTTGCTATATACCCGGTGAGCCAGACAGAATTTCCCACCTTTGAAAATTCATAGCACAAAGAGTCCTTTATGGATTGGAATGAATCGATAAATCGAATTATGTTTAATAGCCGAGACATTGAAGTACGTTTGTTATTTTTCTCACGTTTTCATTTACGCAGCAAATATAGGTGAGTTCGACATCACGAAAATTTCTTAGTTACGAAATGCCTCAAAACGAACCTAAACAGTTTAATCACACAAAAATGCGTAACACAAAACAATAGAGAAGTACCATTTTCACGAGAACGAGACTAGAGATATCTGTTGTATATTTATCTCTACGAGGTTGAAAAGTTCAGTTCTTGTTTGAAATTCTATTTCCTGTAACTCTCGAGGGATGTCGAATTCCCTTACGTATTGTTGTCTGTGAGTAGATACCTTACCTTATTGACCTTTTTCCAGGCATTTCGTAACCAAAAAAATCTTTGTCAAGTCGAATTTACCGATATTTTCTGTGCTTATCAAAATTACAAAATCCTGAAAGTCCTAAAAGTCTTTCGGCTTTTAAGTTCCGTCGTGTACTCTTTGTGTTGTAAATTTTTTCGAAAATGGGAACTTTTTCCGGCTCACACGGCATATGTGTAAATCACTGCAATTTTAGGCCAAACTTGTGCCCTAAATGCCGTAAAGACGCATGCCCTAAACACCCCTGACCAAATTCGTCCAATGTGTTCCTCTTTGCTTTGCCATAGAAATCCGCATTCACTCAACCCTATCTTTCAGACCGTAAATATCCTGTCAGTTTCCCCTGAAGAAGGAAACCAATAGATAGACGCATGCCCTAAACACCCCTGACCAAATTCGTCCAATGTGTTCCTCTTTGCTTTGCCATAGAAATGCGCATTCACTCAACCCTATCTTTCAGACCGTAAATATCCTGTCAGTTTCCCCTGAAGAAGGAAACCAATAGATAGACGCATGCCCTAAACACCCCTGACCAAATTCGTCCAATGTGTTCCTCTTTGCTTTGCCATAGAAATGCGCATTCACTCAACCCTATCTTTCAGACCGTAAATATCCTGTCAGTTTCCCCTGAAGAAGGAAACCAATAGATAGACGCATGCCCTAAACACCCCTGACCAAATTCGTCCAATGTGTTCCTCTTTGCTTTGCCATAGAAATGCGCATTCACTCAACCCTATCTTTCAGACCGTAAATATCCTGTCAGTTTCCCCTGAAGAAGGAAACCAATAGATAGACGCATGCCCTAAACACCCCTGACCAAATTCGTCAATGTGTTCCTCTTTGCTTTGCCATAGAAATGCGCATTCACTCAACCCTATCTTTCAGACCGTAAATATCCTGTCAGTTTCCCCTGAAGAAGGAAACCAATAGATAGACGCATGCCCTAAACACCCCTGACCAAATTCGTCAAATGTGTTCCTCTTTGCTTTGCCATAGAAATGCGCATTCACTCAACCCTATCTTTCAGACCGTAAATATCCTGTCAGTTTCCCCTGAAGAAGGAAACCAATAGATAGACGCATGCCCTAAACACCCCTGACCAAATTCGTCAAATGTGTTCCTCTTTGCTTTGCCATAGAAATGCGCATTCACTCAACCCTATCTTTCAGACCGTAAATATCCTGTCAGTTTCCCCTGAAGAAGAAATCCAATAGATAGATGCATGCCCTAAACACCCCTAGCCAGATTCATCAATTACTTTCTTCTCCTCTTTGCACACTCGTAAATATCCTGTAAGTTTCCCCGAAATCTCTTGATTTACCACCTTTTCTACCCGCATAGACGTAATGACGCAGTGGCACACCTCTGCGGTGACTAGGCCGTATATTTTATGACCACCAGATAGGTGATTATTTTATGGAAGAAAATTTCTGGAGGATTTTTTGTAGGAATTGCCTTGAGGGAAATTTTTATCAGTTCTAGAACATTTGCACTTAATTCTGAATGAATGGGTTGATGAAATGCTCTTATTTCACTATTTTGTTGTGAATGGTAGGCCTATGTTTTGATTGATTGGTTTTTATTAGCGTGTCTTCAATTCTCACGTGAAGCAAGCTTCAAGCTCACGAAACCACTCCTGCATTCCTTAATGGTGGCAATAGCTATATGCAGTGGTTATAATGGTCTACAAAGCATGTTAGACTTAAGTACACGTATTTTTTCATAAGAAACTGCCCATAAGAAACTCAACTCTCAGATCGCCAAAAAAATAAGAAACTCCAGTACTGGGAGAATATAAGTTAAGAAACTATTTATTTTGATAAAGGACATTTTTGACATATTTTTACTGTATTTTCACTTGCTTCCTGTATCATTTAATACTCGTAAGGTACTCGGGTGGAAATTATTAAAAAACCTAGTTTTGAACTGTTCACCAGGGCACAGGTATTGAACATAAAGATTGCTATGGAACTTCTAAGAAACTCGTAAGAAACTTTGAATACTCGAAAACTGATAATTTTAAGAAACTTTCAATTCTGGCTCAAATTCTTAGTTTCTTATGAAGAAAATGCGTGTATACTTTTTGGAAATGCGCAGCCCAAGGCCCATTTTGATATTTTTAATTCACTATGATAATTTTTTCATTAGGAAGTTTTCAAAGTGGTGCTCAACACGGAACAGGCATAGTTAACGCTGGCTTGAACTCCAGGGGTCTGGTCAGTTGAAATAGCCTATTTTATTTGGTAATTTTGGAACGTGGATTCACCGTGGATCTTCATCTCTGGAAACCATGAATGTGTATTTTATCAGCCTAGGCCACCACTATTTACGTGGGCCTATTCTCTTTGAAACAGAGGGTTCTTAACTTAAACCTATGATAAAAGATTTGACAGTTTCTCGTCGATCACATTTTCCAATCTCACTCCCAACTAAAAAATTGCTCTATGAGGAAATTTGTTGTGAATGTTTCTTTTGACTTCTTGGCTGCAAATATCGCATGTGAAGATCAATTTTAACTTGTGACTAAAATTTTAAACATTTGGTTTGGCAGACAACTGTTGCGTTGTCTGTTTGGTGATGCTTTTACAAGACTTCTAACTGGAGTCCCTTGTTTCCCTGCGTTCTTTGACTTGATGATGTCTTACGATAGGATACAAGGGACTTAGTCTAGGTTTTTACCTCATTAATGTCTTCTATGCTTACAAATGTGTACCGACGTTTTTCTAGGAGACAAGCTGAAAAGCACAAAAGTCGAGGTCGATTCAGAAGAAGGGAAAAGTGAAGAGAGTGAACGGGAGTGCGACAGTGACAAGGAAGACGCGAAACGGAAACGAAAGAGAGCCGATGGGGCAAGTGTCAAAGAAGAGACGAAAGGTGACGAGAAACTGAGCACCCCCAGTGGGAGCTCCACGACAAGCCAGGGCACGAACGGATCCACTAGCCCTGACATGAAGCGAAGGAGATTAACAGAAAGTCCTTTGACAAGTAACTCCGAGGTCAGTCTCATATATCTTTTATTGCTAAAGAGATTTGAAAGCTTTCAGTGCTGTATCTGTCCATCATGAGATAAGCTTTGGAAGATTTGACGCATTCAGCTTCAAAGATACCCGAATGATTGCAACAAATCATAGAAAGCTGAGGGGTCTGATAACATACATTCATAGTGCAATCACTTTGTGTACTTCGCATTTATGATTTCGTATGTAGGATCATCTTGGAATTATTTTAGACTGCGTTCTTTGATTTGCTGATATCACTTGCTCAATAGGGACTCATACCATTACTCTCATAATAAAGTGGGCCCCCTGTTTCAAAATGGCCTAAACTGGCAAGAGTTCTCGTACACTCAACAAAATTGCTTCAAAGTAGCTTCAACATTGAAAAGCAAACTTTTAATACAAAGAATAATGTTTTCCAGACCTACTCATCGCAAAATACATACCTTTCAAGCAGTAATCTTCCTCTGTCTGTAGAAACAAAATAGATCCATCGCAGCTACGAGATCTCTATGCGGTATCAACCGTTTTTGTATGCAACAACAACAACAACAGTCTAAACAGCGCCTCCTTGTTGGTTGAAAACTAAATTCTAGCAGTTTGCTTGGTAAATACAGAACCACTCCATATGGGCCTAAAGAGGCTACACTTTATAAGAGTAATGGTATGAGTCCCTATTACCAAGTGATATCAGCAAATCAAAGAATGCAGGGAAATAAAGGACGAAAAGCATAGGAATCATTTGTCGTACATAGCTCATTGCTCGTGGCCCATGACCGAAACCGCCAAAGACTCATTTTCATGGACCAATCAGACGGCTAAAAAGCGAAGGAGACAAAAGAAACCCGTGAACATTTTTCTAAATTGTACCTACCTTTATAAAACGCAACCAGGACAAAAACTGCTTGAAATTTCCTGAAATTTTTTAAAACAATTTACTCTCCAGATGAATGGGTATACAAGTTTGGATGCCGGTTAAATTATCTCCTGGTTTGGATGAGATGAACTATGCATGCTTCCTATTGAGACCTCACATGTAGTACCGAAGAGAGAGCTCACATCTTAGAAATCACTAATTTTGGTTACTCCCCACATTCTGCCATTTCCCAGCAATCGACACCCACCCACTTAGCCTGGCTTGTCCATTTTGCCCCTACATTCCCATTTTATTAAGTTCATTTTTTGTAATTTTGTAGTTTTTTGCAACTACCAGCATACTACCAAACACAATACGTAATGCCAATAACGCGACTCTGTGCATTATGGATAGATAAAGATAGACAGATTGGTCTAGAAATTTCTTCTTCTGATAGAAGTTTAAGCTTGTGTATTACAGGTCATATACAAGTTATATTGCAAGTATCAAATAGATTTTCAAATGTTTAAGTTTGTATTCTCTTCTGTTTACAGTCGCAAGTCTTTCACAAAGTGTCACCAACCTGGTTCAAATACAACCAACTGTTCCCAGGAGGCGGCAACCTGCAAGCGGTCAACGGAATGAACATAAACACAATGAATGGACTGAACACTCTAAGCAACATGGCAGCCTATTCTAACGGCGTAAACAACCTGAACAATCTAGCAGTGAACGCCTATCAAGCCGGAATGAGCGGCATGAACGGTCTAGCGGCGTTTAACGCACTCAACGGAGTAGGAATGGTAAACGGTAACGGCGTAGGAAATGTCAACGGGCTGCAGAATATAAATGGACAAGGCCTAAGCGCCTTCCCAACGCCATCCTACGAAACAGAACGCGCAATGGTGCAAAATGGACTAAGTAATATCGGTAACAATAACGACTTTAACTGGCCTAATAATTTCGTAATTGCGGACTCAAATGCGTATTCACAAGCAATGGCGATCACGCAAGCAAACAATGGAAGCCTATCGGCTCCAAACACTTTCAATATGAACATGAACTTCCCAGCAATGCAGAAGAGCTTGTTGCAAGGTATGACAGCCTCATCTTCATCACCAACCTCGAGCTCATCAGTTTACGCAACGATATCATCAGTGCCGCAGCAAAGTATGGCGTTCACAGTTCAGAACCCAATGGGGAATGGATTACAGGCTATGCAGTTCCAAAGACCAGATCAGCTCGCTATGAAAATGATGGCACCATCGATATTAACAGTTAGGAATTCGCAAGTACCGCATGGAAATTGATTCTCATGTGGGACAAATGCTGATGCATGAAAGGAAAGCCAACGTTGGCTACCTCCTGGTGTGGAAGAGGAGTACTACGCCCCTGTAATGCATGGTTGAAGCCAGAGAGTGATCCCTCGCCTTATAAATGCAGTGAGATAAATCAAGAGCACCATATGCCCATGGACGCTGCCCCTTTAGAACTTGGGTGGACCAATGCCAGTGATCTTCCCCAACCTTCCAACAGAATGTGAACTCGCGTCATTTCACATTGTTACCAGATAACCAATTACTGCATTTCCTGCCATTTTATCTTGCTCAATAAGAGCATCCCTTAGAACTTTGAAAATGTCTTTAAACTATCTTGAAATTCAAGATCAGAACGTACCCTTCGACAGCAGCCGTATCACAGTCTGAAATATGTCATCCGCCAGCATTTTCACGGAGCAGCTGTTTTTCATGAATACATTGCCAAAATACGCATAATGCCTTAAAGGTCTAGCTGATAAATTGTCTTGCAGAAGGTAAGGAAAGTGCATGCAGTCTTCAACTCTTCTGTCAAAACTTAAATCAAATCTTCAAAACTTATGCAGTGCATGTAGAATCTTGTCAAGTACCGGTTTTCCCAAAAAGTGCTCCTGTTTGAAAAATCACAAAAATTTCATTATAAGGTCAATCTTCAAATTTCTTCTTTTGGCAAGTAGATCAAGGACCAAATTATTTTTCCAGGCATGGCTGATATTGTTATTGGTTTTAAAATGAGTAAATATTGCTCTTTTTAGAGCTGCCTGGTTTTGAAGCATACTGCAGAAAGCAGTGTTGATTACCTTACCAGATTAAAATCTTTTCACATGTTAAGCTTCTAGTTTGGTCATAAATGTCGGAAAGAAACGCAAGCTATTATTGTAGACTTGAAGCATGATGAAAAACTCAATATAGTTGCTCTTAGGCAACATTAACGATATTGCTTAAAGACTATAGCTTAAAATGTGGTTTTTCAATGCGGTATTTCATACCCTTTATGTGTTGAAACAACCATTTTATTATCTTTAAANAGTAAATATTGCTCTTTTTAGAGCTGCCTGGTTTTGAAGCATACTGCAGAAAGCAGTGTTGATTACCTTACCAGATTAAAATCTTTTCACATGTTAAGCTTCTAGTTTGGTCATAAATGTCGGAAAGAAACGCAAGCTATTATTGTAGACTTGAAGCATGATGAAAAACTCAATATAGTTGCTCTTAGGCAACATTAACGATATTGCTTAAAGACTATAGCTTAAAATGTGGTTTTTCAATGCGGTATTTCATACCCTTTATGTGTTGAAACAACCATTTTATTATCTTTAAACATATTTAGATCATTTACAAAACATACCCACAAGAAATTTTGTGATAAACTTCATAATCGAACTTTTGAGATTTTTCAAACGGGAGTGCATCTTTGGGAGACCCAGTACATTCACATTTTGCATCTTGATATGCCCACCGGGATGACATTTTAATCCTCCCAAAGGGATAACACGTGCTAAGGCACGCTAAAGCACGTAAGTCACTGCTGTAAGGCAGAATTTTCGTTGGTGATTTTAAGGCTGTTGTGAAGGTTTCTTGAAGGGGCTTTCGTGCGAAAATCTCTCATAATTTCAGAACGGAGTAGCCGAATTCAGTCAGGTAAATTTGTAAATTTATTCAAATATGCCCACTATCGAATGATATACAAGCCAATATCACTACCTTGATATACAGGGAGGAATTGCCTTTCTAACGTAGCAGTTGTCTCATCCGTATCCTAGATTTTTTTCGCAAACATGTGCTCACCAAAAGGTTTCTGACATCTTCCTTAGCTACTACGGTGACCAGAAATCAAAATGTTAGCAGGATTCCAACAGAAACGTGTATTGCTTTCATAGAGAACCAGAAAGAGGCACAACGATGCCTTATGATTTACCTCACGAAATTTGAAGCAGAAATTTGGCCTAAATTTCCTTAAACGCGAAACGAAAATAATCTCAACTGATTAATTCTCCGTTGGGGCCAGGGTATTTTGACCTTGTATGCAAGGTCTTTCGAGACCTGTTTAATTCTAATGTTAAATTTACTCTGGTATTTGACGATACAGAATAAAGATAATTTATATTTTTTGTAAGAAAATTTTGAAAATGTAAGTAAAAAAGTTCGTGTTGGTGTAGTAAAAATTCGTATTAATGTCGACGAAGATTATGATTTTGATCTTGAATTTATTTATCTTAATACTGTTGTTAAATTATTTATTATCCTTTATCAGGATCAAAACATAGTGACGTAGATCTCCTATGAGGTACATACAGGGTGTCCCAAAAAATTTGTGCCCCGTTTGCCTAAAGATTGCGACAAACGGCAAAAGATTCACGCCAAACTTTTGCATGATGCTGCTCTTCAGATATTCAATTAAAGTTGGCAACCATCCCCGTAAAAATCCGTTGAGAAATGATGGAGCTATGACCTTTAGAAGACCAAATTTGCCTGATCACTGAAACCAGCGGTCGGCCATTTTGTCTTACTATTTTGCAGCGATAAATAGCTTCATGGATTGAAAATGAAACAGCAGCCTCCAATTTCATAGTTTTCGTGAAAATTCCGATAATCCTCGGAGAGTTTCACTATTTCTGACCTCACAGAAATTATTTCTTACTTCACGTGAAGATACTTATCATTGCAAAATAGTAAGACAGAATGGCCGACCGCTGGTTTCAGTCATCAGGCAAATTTGGTCTTCTGAACGTCATAGCTTAGCTCCATCATCATTTCTCAACGGATTTTTACGGGGATGGTTGCCAACTTTAATTGAATATCTGAAGAGCAGCATCATGCAAAAGTTTGGCGAGAATCTTTTGCCGTTTTGTCACAATCTTTAGGCAAACGGGGCACAAATTTTTGGGACACCCTGTAGGTAGAATCAACACATCAAGGATAGTACCGGGTCTTCTAAAATGACTTATCAGCCTTTACAAATATATGTTCTATCGTGGATTATGCATCGATTTGATTGAAATACCAGAAATTTTGTGACTGAAAGCCTCATTTAGATGCAGAAACTCGTTTCGCTAAAATCAGTTATGCCATTGTAGAGTTACAGGTTATTTTGTTTTTGAGTTATTTTTGGATATTCTAAAAGAGACTTGAAGATTTCGGTAATGCTTTTCCCAAGCTTCAGCTTCAAATATCGAAAGCGTGCATGATAATCTTCCAAGGAATGTAAGAGGTAACCTAATGATAAATATCCACCTCTTTCGTGTAAATGTATATGGGTTTCTTATTTACTCTGAACTGAAAGAAGGACGACTTGGTCGTAAATTTGAGCTTTCTCGCGATTTTTCAAAAATAGCTTCCAATGACAATTTTCCATAACTCTTGGACCATATGATAAATTTTAGTGAAATAACTTGTTTCATCTGAGCCAGCCTTTTTGCTTCAAAGTAGTAGGTNTACAAATGAACCAGATTCATTTCAGTCCATCCACACAGATGTTAAGCCGAAGAAATTGAAATATACAAGGCTAAAGGTTGCTGAGTGAAAATCTTCCCAGCTTCTGTTCTTTCTTTTCAAACGAGCTTGTCTTCTTTCTAAACTTGGACCGCTCTGGTGGGCTGGTTATGAAATTAAAGTTAGATGTCTTTTTTCAATTAGTATTTTGGAGTAGATCAGAAATGACAAGCATAGAGCCACTAAAGGTCTTAGAAGTAGGAAACTTATCGGAAATACGGCCATGTTTCTGCGTCAAGTTTCAGACATGGTTGTATACCCGAAGATTCAATAGTCTGTCTTGGAAATCTTGCCTGAAAGTAACATTTGAACGAAAAATACGGGATGTCCCACAAAAGGTAGACACGTTTGAAAAATCACCAACATTTCATCTGTTTAAGTCCAGATCACAAAGAATTTGTTACTCTCAAAACCAGTTTAAGCAATTTCCAAGCAGGGCAAATGAAATTTTAGCGGTAAGTAAAACGATGTAATTGTTTGGTGATTTTTCCGAATGTGCCCACTTTTTAAGACAACCGGTAGGAGATGGAACTTTACCAAATAGATTTGTGTTTGAGATCCCAAACAAGTCGATTCAGACCAATTTTCATATAACTAAAATTGTCTATTTTTGATGAATATTAATTCCAAAACTATTACAACTGTACTTCCTTTCTGCAAGACTATAGGTAGGTAGGATGATTTAATCTTAGAAAGAGATATATACTTATTCATAAAATGTTATATATATGTTATATTTGTGTATTATAATGAACCTACTGTTTATCAATCAATGATACTATTTATGAATTTCGCACTTTCTTTCTTTCCCTTGATACTAAACCAGAGTGTAGTCGGACCTTGAAATTGGGACTGAAGTAGTTAGTCTAGTCGGACCTAGGACGATGGGACGATATTCGTGTAGGCCTAGCCCGGGCCTAAGTGGTGCTTTAACATTGATCCTCCCAATTTCTTGGGGTGACAAATAAAGATTAAAGTGTTGATTACCTGTATACAATCTGTATGCTTTTTGGTTGTGTTTTATCTGCGTCTTGTTCTGTTCTCTGCAATATAAAACAGTCTGCGAGCCAAACCGACGCACAGCAAATTCAAATCGCCAAAACGAAATCTTGTTCTGCGAAAATCGAAAATCCTACACGAAAATCATCCATTCGCCCTGGGTCGGAACCACCGTCTGCAGCATAACACAATTTAGGGCACATCAGTTTGAGAACTGAGGGCCCCCAACCAAAACGAGCTTGAATAATTTGTTCATAGGCTGTGGTTTGTAGCCATGTGAAAAAGGCACCATTAGTTTTAACCTGGATCTCAGAAACCTTGTTTAAAATCCTTGACACAATGCTGAGATGAGAAAAGCAACTTTCTTCTTTTTTAGACCTCACTACCAAAATGCAGTCAAGAGTTCAATTCTCCCCCCTTCCCCCATTTAAATGTTGACAATTTGTGATCAGTGGTCATGGCATATATTACCCTGGGTGCCAGACGAGTCTGATACCCAGGGTAGGTACATATCAGATTTGAGGATATCTCAGAAAACAACATTGAACTGAAGCAAGGGTGGTTTTTAGGCAAGATTTTTAAGGATTTTTTCGGATGTTTCTTGAAAACAATTTTTTGCCGAAGTTGTACGAAATTTTTGCAGAGCATCTAGTTTGGTCATAAATGACAAAAAGAAATGTGCACTATCATTGTAGACCTCATTGATGATAAAAAATCTAAAAATTTAGACTCTTAGGCAAGATTGAGTATTTTGCTTAAAAACCATAGCTCAAAATCAACCTCGTCCCCAGGGATTCGTCTCCGTCCCAATATAACAAAAGGCCCTGGGGACGAGGTTGGCTCAAATATGGTTTTTCAACATGTAATTTTCCTACCTTGCTGTATCAAAAGCAAATATTTTATCATCCATGAATATTTTTGGGTCTTTAACAAAACAACTCAAAAAGAAAATTCTTATCAAAGGTTTGACAATCAATTTTTGGTGATTTTTTAACAGGAGTACTTTTTTTGGGACACCCGGTAGAACGCAGGAAGCCACAGGTTAGTAGAGCTCAATGCATAAAATAAGGCAATCGAACCCCAATCGAACATCTGCTGTTCTGATGGCATTTAGTGAAACTTGTGGAATTATTGAGAGGATATGAAAGATGCACTTTCTCTGGTGGGATGAAAGCAGCGATATTATTAGCTAAAGCTAGAGTATTAGAATCAACTACAGTAAAAACCCGCACATAAGAACCTAAGATTTTGAACTCAGCCTGTTTAGGTTCTTATGCAACGAGGACATCCAGAAATCAGGGTGTAGGTTCTTAACGAAGGGAAATATCCCGGGGGGGGGGGGTACTTGACTTAAATTTGTACGGGGTTGT
>REGL01001176.1:12116-24314 GCA_004194395.1 Aurelia aurita complex sp. Pacific | reverse complement strand
GACGACTTGGTCGTAAATTTGAGCTTTCTCGCGATTTTTCAAAAATAGCTTCCAATGACAATTTTCCATAACTCTTGGACCATATGATAAATTTTAGTGAAATAACTTGTTTCATCTGAGCCAGCCTTTTTGCTTCAAAGTAGTAGGTAGTTCATTAAAATTGGTGCATAACTCATTATGTAGGCCCAAATTAGCTGTAATATAGCTATTCTCCTTTTGTAATGTAGCCTACGTTAGATGAATTAATGATGATGATGATCATTGCACGACGCTGCTGCAGCGCTGATAAATCATTTCGGGACACCGGTTTTTGAAAGTAGGACGTTGTAGACCTGTTGGATTGGTTTCTTGTTTCCCTCTAGATAACCTGTTATAACATTTGATCACAGTGATCTCAGTTATGTCGGAAAGCGCAGAGAGATAAAAGACTCATGTAACATGTCTAAGGATCATTTTTATCCCGTTTACGCCACAAAAGAAAAATTACAAATGAACCAGATTCATTTCAGTCCATCCACACAGATGTTAAGCCGAAGAAATTGAAATATACAAGGCTAAAGGTTGCTGAGTGAAAAATCTTCCCAGCTCCTGTTCTTTCTTTTCAAACGAGATTGTCTTCTTTCTAAACTTGGACCGCTCTAATAGCCTTATTATGAAATTAAAGTTAGATGTCTTTTTTCAATTAGTATTTTGGAGTAGATCAGAAATGACAAGCATAGAGCCACTAAAGGTCTTAGAAGTAGGAAACTTATAGGAAATACGGCCATGTTTCTGCGTCAAGTTTCAGACATGGTTGTATACCCGAAGATTCAATAGTCTGTCTTGGAAATCTTGCCTGAAAGTAACATTTGAACGAAAAATACGGGATGTCCCACAAAAGGTAGACACGTTTGAAAAATCACCGAAATTCCATCTGTTTAAGTCCAAATCACAAAGAATTTGTTACTCTCAAAACCAGTTTAAGCAATTGCCAAACAGGGCAAATGAAATTTTAGCGGTAAGTAAAACGATGTAAGGGGTTTTGGTGATTTTTCCGAATGTGCCCACTTTTTAAGACAACTGGTAGGAGATGGAACTTTACCAAATAGATTTGTGTTTGAGATCCCAAACAAGTCGATTCAGACCAATTTTCATATATCTAAAATTGTCTATTTTTTATGAATATTAATTCCAAAACTATTTACAACTGTACTTTCTTTCTGCAAGACTATAGGTAGGTAGAATGATTTAATCTTAGAAAGAGATATATACTTATTCATAAAATGTTATATATATGTTATATTTGTGTATTATAATGAACCTACTGTTTATCAATCAATGATACTATTTATGAATTTCGCACTTCCTTTCTTTCCCTTGATACTAAACCAGAGTGTAGTCGGACCTTGAAATTGGGACTGAAGTAGTTCGTCTAGTCGGACCTAGGACGATGGGACGATATTCGTGTAGGCCTAGCCCGGGCCTAAGTGGTGCTTTAACATTGATCTCCCCAATTCCTTGGGGTGACAAATAAAGATTCAAGTGTTGATTACCTGTATACAATCTGTATGCATTTGGGTTGTGTTTTATATGCGTCTTGTTCGGTGTTCTCTGCAATATAAAACAGTTTGCGGGCCAAACCGAAGCACAGCAAATTCAAATCGCCATAACGAAATCTTGTTCTGCGAAAATCGAAAAAAACTTCACGAAAATCGTCCATTCGCTTGTGGTCGGAACCAACGTCTGCGGCATAATACATTTTAGAGCACCTCAGTTTGAGAACTAAGGGCCCCCAACCAAAACGAGCTTGAAGAATTTGTTCACAGGCTGTAAGGCTTAACCATTAGTTTTAACCTTGATCCCAGAAACCTTGCTTAAAATCCTTGACACAATGCTGAGTTGAGAAAAAGCAACTTTCTTCTTTTTTAGACCTCAGCAAAATGCAGTCAAGAGTTCAATTCTCCCCCCTTCCCCCATTTCATTGTTGACAATTTGTGATCAGTGGTCATGGCATATATTACCCTGGGTGCCAGACGAATCTGGTACCCAGCCAGGGTAAGCCAGGGTAGGTATATATCAGATTTTAGGATATCTCAGAAAACAACATTGAACTGAGGCAAGGGTGGTTTTTATGCAAGATTTTTCAGGATTTTTTCGGATGTTTCTTGAAAACAACTTTTTGCCGAAGTTGTACGAAATTTTTGCAGAGCATCCAGTTTGGTTATGAATGACAGAAAGAAATATGCACTATCATTGTAGACCTCAATGATGATAAAAAATCTAAAAATTTAGACTCTAAGGCAAGATTGAGTGTTTTGCTTAAAAACTATAGCTCAAAATCAACCTCGTCCCCAGGGTTTCGTCTCCGTCCCAATATGACAAAAGGCCCTGGGGACGAGGTTGGCTCAAAAATATGGGTTTTCAACATGTAATTTTTCTATACCTTGCTGTATCAAAAGCAAACATTTTATCATCTATGAATATTTTGGTTCTTTAACAAAACAACTCAAAACGAAAATGCTTATCAAAGGTTTGACAATCAATTTTTGGTGATTTTTTTAACAGGAGTACTTTTTTGGGATACCCGGTAGAACGCAGGAAGCCACAGGTTAGTAGAGGTCAATGCATAAAATAAGGCAATCGAAAATCTGCTGTTCTGATGGCCTTAGTGAAACTTGTGGAATTATTGAGAGGATATGAAAGATGCACTTTCTCTGGTGGGATGAAAGCAGCGATATTATTAGCTAAAGCTAGAGTACACGTATTTTTTTTAATAAGAAACTGCCTATGAGAAACTCAACTCTCAGATCGCCAAAAAATTAAGAAACTCAAGTACTGGGAGAATATGAGTTAAGAAATTGTTTACTGTGCTACAGAAATCCTTGACATATTTTTGCTTTACTTTCACTTGTTTCCTGTATCATATTACTCGTAAGGTACTTGAGTAATGTTTAAACATAGGAAAGGCTTAAAAACATTGTTTTGAAATGTTCACGAGGGCACAGGTAGTGAACGTGAAGATTGACATGGAACCTCTATGAAACTAGTAGGGAACTCTGAGTACTCAAAATCTGATAATTTTAAGAAACTTTCAGTACTGGCCCAAATTCTTAGTTTCTTATAAAAAAATACGTGTATTAGAATCAACTAAAAACTGGTGGCACAGAAAGAGCGCTGTGGTTGATAGCGCATTGCCAGTTCGCCACAACGGCCACTCCCATATGACGTAAACAGCTGCTTCCCAGTGACGCAATTTTTGCATGCTATCTGTTTTCTGTCTTGTTTCCTGTAAATCTTCCATGTGATGATGAGATTTATTATGAAATGCTTGCCATACAACGTGTCTATTTATAAGAAATTTGTCTCAAGAAACTCAACTCGCAGATCATCAAAAAGTTAAGAAATTCGAGTAGGCCTACTTGAAAATATTCCTCAAAGAAACTCGTTTACTTAATTTCATTTCTAGGAATTTNAGCGCATTGCCAGTTCGCCACAACGGCCACTCCCATATGACGTAAACAGCTGCTTCCCAGTGACGCAATTTTTGCATGCTATCTGTTTTCTGTCTTGTTTCCTGTAAATCTTCCATGTGATGATGAGATTTATTATGAAATGCTTGCCATACAACGTGTCTATTTATAAGAAATTTGTCTCAAGAAACTCAACTCGCAGATCATCAAAAAGTTAAGAAATTCGAGTAGGCCTACTTGAAAATATTCCTCAAAGAAACTCGTTTACTTAATTTCATTTCTAGGAATTTGAAATGTACCTCCGCTTGTTAGTTGTACTTTATCGTTCGATATTTTTTGATTAATTCATAAACAAACGATGGTTCGTAAAATTGGCATGGGAATGTCCACGAAGGCACTGCAAAGATCCCAACGATAAAAACAGCGAATATTTTTAGAGCCTTAACCTTCCGAGAAACCGAAAATGTTCAATGCTCAAAATCTGGTAATTGTAAGAAACTTTCAGTAATAGGTCAATTTCTTAGTTTCTTATGAAAGAAAATATTTGTAGCCCTGGAGGGCATCCATAATGGACGTACGCACTGGTGGGTGTGTCCAGCCAAAAGTGTACGCCTATTTCCTCCATCATCGCAAAAGCGTATAAGGGGGAATAGAGTCAGAAAATTGCACTACAAACGTTATGGATACAGCCTTCTCTCCTCTTGCAAAACAATTTTAAAGAGAAGAGGGGTAGATCCTCTCAGTAAAGAACATTCCCACAGAACAAGGCTGTTCAGTGAAAATATGTTTTTAATTGAGTTGATGTGGCAAATTTTATTTTAGCACAAGCAAAGAGACACTTCCCAGACGTGGACGTACAAAAGTTTTGATCCCACACAATGCACAACAGCACTACAGCACAAGAAACAAAAATCTTTGCCACCAAACTTTAGAATGTGGGATTTAGTGAGAAGTCAAAAGTTTTTAACCATGAAGAAGCGAGCGAAAATGTAGATTAGAAAACGTCTTGATAATAGGCGACGAAAAAGCTCCGAGAGTTTATCAATAAAGTGTCTCAATAAAGTGTAAAATCTTTTTAAAAATCCTAAAATATAACTTATCAAACAAAACAGTCTTTCTATTGAAAAAAGTTGCAGATTGGTCTCATGGGAGAAGAAAACAAGTTTCAACATTGTGCAAAGTTCTGAGCACGAAAACTTGAAACTATTATTTTTTGTTGTTAAAAGAAAAAGAATTTTTGTTTGGTTTCCTTGTCGAAGAAAACAAATTCGAAACACTGAAAGTTTACAGTCACGAAAACTTTCTCAGCAATTGAAATTTATCAAGAAAGCAAAAGAAAGCAACTAAAAGCAAGATAAAATAAGAGAACGATAAAAGAAGATGGAAAGATTCTCAAAATATATTTTATAAATAAAACATTCTTTCTATTGAAAAGAATATCAATTGGTCAGTTGGTGAATTGACAAAAAGTTTGCTGACGTTGACAAAAGAATTGATCATTATTATTGTTGAATGATTAGTACCCAGATCTCCACATGGTGACGCAGCATGGTTTCTCAAATCAGAAGGCGAAGTGTTTTTGTAAACGGCGAAGGAAGGACAGACGGACGAAATTATCTTTGAAAAGACATAAAAGCAGGGGCAAAGGATCAAATACCACGTTACAAAGAGTTATCAGTTAGTATTAATCACTTTCTTTATCTTTTGGCATCATTTTGCATTGTTACTTAATTGGAATATTGTCTATCGTTAGTTCAGCGTGATTGATTTTCGTAAATGGCCTGATATTCCAAGGGATGTTTCAGTGTCATGATATTGGGGGCTGTATATGTTTGATTGGGGACTTATGACGTATCTAAACGGAGTAGCCCCCTTACCCCGCGCCTTTTGAACCCCAAGACTTGTAAATGTTCACCTTAAGTACAGAAATAGTACGCAAACAGATCCTAGAGGTATTTTGCCACGTGAATATAAATCTGCGGAAAGGCCCACACAAATTTAATGCATGCATGGCCAAAGGAAATGTAGGGCTTGATGAAAATTTGGTAGATTTCTCATGAAAATTGAAATGAAAGTATTTATACTGGTATCATGAAAATATTTATATGATGATAAGAAATTGACTATCCAGAAGTAGAACATGGAAATGGGAAAATTGATAGTTTTTATAATCATTTATTGGAAATTTATCCACAATAATATGATCAATTTTAAATAATAATTTCCTGATAGTTTCCAACGAAAAATATTCTGTTATATTATACTCCTGATGTTAAAACTATGCCAAATAATGTTGAAAGTTCTAAAAAGTTGCTAAACAAACAAAACAAAGGACAGGCAGATAATTTTCAGTATCAGGAAAGGGAAATTTGCCAAAAAATTATTATTTTTCAGAGGTGAGGACAGTGAAAATATTGTGCCTGAGGAGTTAAGGTTTTTCAGAGGATGTTGTTGAAAGCTTGCAATATTTTGGAAATATTTTCTGGATGGAAAGGGGAATTTATTGCAATTTCTGGGGGAATCCTTAGTATCAAAGGGGTCTCTCTCTCTCAGGGAATATATGGAAGTGTGAAAGAGGTTTCACCAGCCCTCCCCCAAACAAAGTAGTTCTTGCAATGCTTTGAGGGGTATGACTTTTTTAGTTGGCCAAATTTGAATGAACCACAACTAATGGGTTTATCAACGCATGAGTATGCCAAAGCGATTTCAAGCAATTTTTTTGTCAGAGGCTGATTAATCTGCTCCCTAATCCTGCCAAAATGCTTTCGAATTATGTTTATGTTGAGAGTGAACTGAGCAGGCCTACAAGCTTGATGATAAGCCGTATGGTCTTTGTTGCAGCATCACACAACTCACACAGCAAGAGTCCTGGTGTTTCTACGCAAAGTTCAACTCGATCTGCATGGAAATATGTTGAAAGGATTGCTGAATTAATAAGGAAAACATTGGAAAATGGATAACACGTCGGAGCTAGAGCACATAGAATGGGATTTGCCTGTTTCGGAGATGCAGAAGATGTCCAAAGATGGAGGCCAAGAGAGCTGGATGGATTTATCAAAGCTGAGTTTGGGAACAGAAATGCGCAATAAATTATGGGAGCAGGAGCATAAAGAGGTCCTTGGACTCCGTGAAAAACCCCAACATTTTCAGTCAAACGATAACCCTTTTCCAGAGCACTCATTTATGAATGGAAAGTTTCAAGCAGACGAGCAAAGTCAACGAGGCAAGGCCCACCCTGCAGCCTTCTTCAACCACACCAACCAACACATGTTTGACTTCAACAACGTACCAAGAAACAACAACAATATGCGAAATGGCTTCCATGGTGGAAATTCACTGAACCCACACTCCCCTTCTTTCTCGCCATCTCATCAGGCTCAGGTCACGAGCGCTGCTGAGGAATCTGTCCAAGGAGGTGTGAATGGACGTGGAGAAGGCCGCTTTCCACTCAGCGGACATGGGGTATGAAATTGTTTTTTGTTTTATACTTGTTTTCATTGAGAAAATTTCCAACAACCTCAATATCCTATCCTGTGGTTTTAATTTTGTTTGTGGTGTTTTTAATTGAGTTTTTAGACTGGACACTGTCCACAAGGCCTGTGTATTTTCGTAGCAGAGCCAGAGGTGATGCCCTGAGTTTTCTATCGAATTTGATATTTATCATACTTATAGCAGAAACAAGAAACTTCCTTCATGAGTTTCTCATACGATTTGTCATGCAATACGCAAATCTGTTCAGTTTCACATTTGTCACAAAAGACAATCAATTATTTGCAAACAGGACTTTTGTGGTTGAATTCTGCATTATTCATGTCAGCCCTGAAAGGTTCCTGCATAAATAGTGTTTATTTGAGACAAGTCATGGCATGCTGATAACTGTTTTCATGACGTGAGCAATTTCCATTTTTGGGCATAAATTGAGAGGTGTGTTGTCAAAGTGCTATTGTTCATTCCAGAATACAATTTGTCAAGCAACACAGATTCTTCAGTTCTGGATCAATCAATAAAATGTCAACAAATATATCATCCCTTTGAATCTTCAAACCCCAATCTTTGGGTGGCACTGCCCTCAAACAACCTCCAATGAATGTCTTTACTTTACTGGGAAACTGTTTTTCAGAAACTTAGCACCAGGATGGCCAAAAATTTAGCTGACTAATTGAAAAATATGATGGCAAAGTTGTTACTGAACCTTCACTCTTCAGTGATATTCAGTGTAATTTTATGTTTCAAACAAATAATAAATAATAAAATAATAAATAGTTGATTTTATAGTGCGCCCTTATATTGCACAATATTCTGCGGCGCATACAGTTTATAGGTCAAAGTCCCTAAAGTTACATCAAATAAAAAACTATTAAAATTGCAATAAAGATCCTAAAAATTACAGTATTTTACAATAAAAAAGAAACTTAAAGACTAAATGCTTGTTCAAAAAAATATGTTTTTATTGCCTTCTTGAAACTAGTTATGTCCTTGGAATGTCTTATATTGAGAGGCAAAGAGTTCCAGGTATGAGGTGCAGCATATTCAAATGCTCTCTTGCCAAAAGTCTCAGTTCTCACTCTTGGGATTTCCAATAGGGAAAGCTTTGTTGATCGAAGTGATCTAGGAGCTTTTTTACTGGTCAATAATTCCTTTAAAGAGGCCGGTCCAATATTGTTTATGCATTTTAACACCAGTAACAAGAGTTTATACAAGATCCTATACCTGCTGGGTAACCAGTGTAATTGTTTCAACATTTCTGTGGCACTATCTCTCCAATTCCTGTTTAAAATCAGTCTAGTACAAACAAAAGTATTTTTCTTGCTAAGATTGTGCTGTATGACCAGAATCATATCTGCAGCAATGCAGTCTTCGTAATATGAAAATGGGCCGCGTGCGGCATTTCGCACGTCTAGGTTAGTTTAGGCGTGCGATGGCGTGCGATACGAAAGTGGTAACTTCCATCATCATGATTGCGAATATTTGTTGTTTTTCATTCTCGTTCTCAAGAAATATGGGGCGGTGGTTTCAAGATGACCTTTCATATCGTAAACTACCGTAAATTATGAAAGCTGATCGATAACGGCCTTTTATTGCCCTCAGATATAAGCTTGTGAGGGTGATCACCCCCAATATAGCGTCCCTTTTTTCGAGTGTTGCATCGGTGAATGCTCTCTTTCACGAGACTTATGGCTTATTTTCCTGTCGAGAAGAGAGAAGGCCGGCAAGAAACTGCCGTGCTACTAAAGTTACGAAAAATATTTCGTCGAGTGTGTATTTCTCTGTCGTACTGCCTTTGAAGTTAGGGAAAGGTCAAAGCAGTTAGGCCATCTAGTTTCCTGTTTTTCCGTTTAATAAACTGTGTACTTAAATTACCCTTCAAGCCTAATTCAAAACAAATAAAGGTTTCACAAAAGTTATTGACAGATTAAAGAAGGTGATTGAGTAGCCAATATACGCTCTAGAAAAAGCAACCAAACCTTTTTAAGGCACCTAAAGTTTATTGGAGAGTTTACGCAAATTCGTAGTAGGCCTACTCTAGAGATGCACTGCAAAAAATCCAGAGAAGGGTTTTGTGTAAAAGTCCGATTAAAGTGAGTATTATTAATCATTTTTGCTCCCTGATTCTTGACGACGTTAACACTTTACTTCNCAAGAAAAAAGTTAAGAAACTTTCAGTACTAAAATGCAAATATCTTCATTTTTAATTGAGAAACTTTGAGTGCTATGGCCTGATTCAAGTTTCTTATAAAGACACTGCATGTCAGGGGGTCAGAACCAAATGAATTGATTCCTTTATAGAACGCAATGCATCTTGGTCAAATGCCCCCCAACGCCATCTTTTGCGGAACCGTCTATTTCATTCACTCGTGTTGTGAGAAAACTCTTTATAAGAAAAGAAACTCTCAGTTAATCAAATACGTGGATAACTTTTTTTTATTCTAAAAAATTTGAAGCATATTTCCACTTTATTCTCACTTGTTTCTTGTACCATACTCAGGGAATGTAGGTATCAAATTAAGTGTAATAAGAATGCTAATCAATATTTTTGGCCACCCAGAGGAACAAATTACAATTGATTTCAATCAGTGGCGTGGCCATGGGAGGGAGCAATTGCCCTCCCCCCATTTTTGTCAAAAGATGTTCCTAAGATTTCTTTAAAACCAAAGAGAAAATGGCTGGGTATTAGGTTGGATAAGAATTTTCCGAGAAATGTCAAAGCTTCATTTTAGCACTGGTAAACATGGAATCAAGGGATGCATTCTAAGCCATATATTTGCCCCCTCCATGTTTTGTGACAGGCGTCACCACTGACCAAGTGTGATTTCAGCTTTAGGGTTAAAGATAAATTATTCAGGTAAGGAAATATACAATCATAAAAAGCTTTACAATTTTTAAGGATTTGTTTCTTAATTCATGAGCAAAATGAAAATATCCTTGCATAATTTTGTTCATGAGGATACATATTTTTTAAGCTCTGCTCAACTTTTTCATGCCCACATCCATTTATTTCAAAATTAAGCATTTTACATAAATTCCTATTGCTGTTATTTCAAGTGCTAAGAAAAGCTTTTAGCAAAATTTGAAAACTCCCTCTACATTGGCTTGTTGAAGCCTACTGTCAATCTTTCCCTTGATGCCAAACAAGGACAGATTTGGTAAGACAATAGCACGAGTTGGTTTTGATTGACACCGTAATTCAAAGCGATTAGCGATCGCAGACAAAGGAATTCTCTCAACCAGTAATTCAAAACAAGCAAAGCCACAAAAGTTTGTCTGAAACCCAGGTTAGCTACCGAAACTTGCTTGCTGTGCATTCCAGAAATTGTATTTAAAGTTCAAAAGAAGAAGGATACATCTACACATCTACCTCAGGCATTTTATTTCTTTGGTTCAGAAGCCGATTGGTAGGTGATTCAATTCTCTTATTTTTTGGGTGCAATGAAAAGACTTAACTGCTCGGCTTCTGAACCAAAGGAATAGAATGCCCGCGGTAGATGTGTAGATATGTCCTTCTTCTTTCGATATATGCTCATGTTTGCTTATAAAACATATTCTGAAATGCACAATGAGCGCGCTAGCAACTTGGGTTCAGAGAAACTCTTGCAGCTTTGTTTGTTTTGAATTCATGGCTGGCAGAATTTCCTTTGTCTGCAGTCGCTAATCGCTTTGAATTCAGGCGTCAACAAAAGCATCTCGTGCTATTGTGTTACAAAATTTGTCCTTGTTTTTGATGCCTGAATCAAAGTGCCATGGTCACCCATGGCGCTTTGCAGGCACACTGCTATTACTGCAATTTCAGACTGTCAGAAAATCAAATTTGGCCTAAGCAGAAATATGGATCCATATACTATGTAGTTAAACTGACAGGAAAATTTACTCTAGTCAAACATTTCTGTCAGTTCAACCACACGTTTTTTTACATAAGAAACTTGGATCAGCACATAGCACTAAGAGTTTCCTAATTTCCCATGAAAAGTTCGATGTTTTAGTAGTAAAAGTTTCTTAATTAGTTTCTTATTTTTTGGGGTCTAAAATTGCGTTATGGTTCGAAGTTAAGCCTCCTTATCAACAAAAAGGGCTTACATTTTTCATTGATATTGTCACCACGAATAAGCCATGCACATTTTTTGCAGTCAAAACTTTATATTTCCAAACGCAATGCCGTGCGAACCGTAATCTACTGACTCTTATTCTAGAAATACAATTTTTAGAGTTTCTTAATTGTTCTTGAGCATAGTTCTTAAATTTTTGGTCATCATAGTACTATTTTCTTATAAATCTGGTTCCTATAAAAAAAACCTCTACTGTAATGTGGATCCATAGAGATTATCAGATGCATGTGATTTTGCCAAAATGGCATTTCCTTTTTTGTGAAAAGGGCTGGAAGCCCTTTTCTTGTCTTGGGCTCCTCATTAACAACCAGGCCTGTATCTACAGAATTTACCCTCTTGCCATTCACGATCAAATACAAATATTGCACACTTGTAGATTCATTGTCACAATGTGTTCAGCAAACTCATGTCAAATTTCACTTTCAATCCTCATCTTGAGTTTGTGTGCCAACTTAAAAACCACATTGAATATGAAAGGGCAATTTATTGTAACTCGAAACCCAGTCAGATGATTTCTGTCATTCTTTTTCACTGATCTGCTTTCATTCATACACTAGACCTAGTGAAGAAATTGCCTCGTGAGGTGTTATGAAATATTTGTATGAGGCTGTTGCACAGCTTGGAAACTTTAGATAGACCCTGGGGGCAGTTCACCCTTGCATTATATCATTAGCGTACTGGAAGGTAAAATTTAGGTGGCTGCCCAATAAAATTCCATTGTTTACCAACATTTTTGTCTGACTAAGCGTGGAATTTTGCCTCTAAAAGGCTGATTTAAGAAACATTTTCCCATCATTGGGGGGGGGGGCAACCACCCCAAGCTTCCTGGCTCGGACGCTTATGCATTATATGGTAACAGTCTGTCTCTATTTTCAATAACCTGCTATCATTCATACACTGCAGGGACCCACGCAATTATTGCCTTATCAGAAGTTGTGGAATATGTTCGCACAAGGCTATTGGGTAGCTTAGAAACTTTATCTAAACCCTGGGGGCAGTTTACCCTCTCCGATTATACGGTAACAGTTTGCCATTCAGTTCCACTGATCTGCTGTCATTCATTTACTGTAGTAGCCTGTGTTAGTGACAGTGACCCACGGAAGGGACCCACTGAAGAACTGTCTTGTGGGTGGTTGTGAAATATGTTT
>REGL01001175.1:85153-104805 GCA_004194395.1 Aurelia aurita complex sp. Pacific | reverse complement strand
GTTCAAAATGAAGTTGTATTTTTTTGTAAATACTGTAGTCAAACAGGAGGCAGTATTTTTGTGAATACTGTAATTTAAAGTGAAGTTGTATTTTTTGTAAATACTGCAGTTCAACAGGAGGCAGTATTTTTTGTGAATACTGCAGCTCGCATTTTTTTTAAATGCTGTAGTCAAACAGGAGGCTGAATTTTTTGTGAATACTGTAATTTAAAGTGAAGTTGCATTTTTGTAAATACTGCAGTCAAACAGGAGGCTGTATTTTTTGTAAATACTGTAGTTTAACATGAGGTTGTATTCTTTGTAAATACTGTAGCTCCACATGAGGTTGTATTCTTTGTGAATGCTGTAGCTCAAAGTGCGGCTGTAACTTTGCAAATAATGATGCTCAAAGTTAGGTTGTATTCTATGCTTGATCAGCTGTAGAAATGAATATTATTTTGATATTTAGAAGAGTTATACAAAAGAAGATTTAATGATTATTTGCAAAACTGAAGTAAATTAGAATTATGATAAAATTTTAAGTTAAGTTCTTAGGCAAAGAAGAATAACATTGGCTTCAACAGTTGTTGAAAACAAGAATTGGAATGGCTTTTTGAAGCAGTTTTCGTTTCAGTGATGTTGTTCAATTCATCACTGTAGCAAAAACTACAAGTAACCAGACAAGCTAGGCATATGATACATGAAATAACGGTTCATATGTACAATGGAAGGATAAAAAAGAATAATTCAAAAAAGGAAAGGCCACGAGACTGTCGGATTCGAAGATGCTTGCGGTGACGAATACACTCTTTTTTTTGTAAGAATACTATAAATTTTTTCCAGCCTCAATATTCTTAAGAAATTTTCGTTTTGAGCCTGAACATTCTTAAAGTATTCTTATTTTTTCAAATCTGGTATGGTTTCAGGGGAACATAGCTCAAACAAGTGTCATATCATTATGAAGAAATGGTCAAACGAAAGAAAATTTTAAGCAATTGTAACAATAAGAATGTTATGAACATCGCAAAACAGGCAACTGCTGGCAAGTGAGACACAATTATGCGAGCTGAGGCTGAGCAATATTCTTATAATATTCTTCAAATTTGGATAATTCTGAGCCTGAATATTCTTATAAACAATATTCTTATAAAAAAAAGAGTGTAAATCAATAAGTTTTCAGGCAGAAACATTACAACACGACGGAGAAACAACAGCAGATGCGTGTGAATTTAAAGAATATATATATTACCATAATTGTTTTTTTTTAGTTTGTAGGTAGAACAAAGTAACCGAGAAAATCAATATAAAAGCAACAAGTACCTCTATTTTTACTTTAGTTTTTGCCAAATTTGCAAATTTTGTCCTGATTAGATTAAGCCAACCACGACAATTTTTGTATAGGTACTTGTTACTTTTCTACTAATTTTTCCCCGTTACCTGGCAGAAACACCACAACATACCTATGCAAACATTGTTGTGGTTGGCCTAATCTGATCTAGACAAAATTGGCAAACACTAAAGTAAAAATAGAGGTACTTGTTGCTTTTATACTAATTTTCCCCGTTACTGATGTTGTACTTACAAACTTATAAAACGGAATAATAGAAATGTGCATGATAGGTATTTCATAAAAGAGAAGCTCTTTCAGTAGGTACATCAATCGAGGAGATAGCACCCCTTATGTTTGGCTATTTTCATGAATATTCATTAGATATAGGTGTCAAATGCATAAAGGAGGTTCTGTAAGGCTTAGTTAATACGTCGTGCCACTGCCGTGCTGAACCAAATATAATTTGGTTCGACTCAAGCTCAGCAAATATGAGATTGATTTATGCGTGCCGCTCCGTTGCCGCGCCAGCAAATGTGAATTGAACTGCGCAATAATTGGAACTGGGTACGAGTGTCCTGGGAACGAGGTTCTTTAGGTGCACAATTTTGACGGTTACTTCAACTTTCAGAAAATGGCTCCTATTTCAACGAGTTTTCGAAGTTCCATCTTTCTGAAAATTATTGATTCGAAGCGTAAAAGCAGTGGCGTCGTGGGACCATGATTTTGCATAGTTCAATAGCGTAATGTAGAGGTTCAAGATGAGACAAGCAGAAGCTGATTAATAGTCTGTGGCAAAAAAATGCACTGTCAACTTTTGCCAAAAAAAAAATTTCGAACAGACGTGGATTCATTGACGCTGCTTGGAATGGTGTTCCAGAATTTTGCACTACTAAAACGCACTGAGAGGCAGCTCTACAATCTCCAGCAGCCGTATTACCTCCGTATTACGAACAAAAAATGCCAAATCATTAGCTTCAGATATGTACGATAATTTTTGCATAACATTTGCTTTTCTTTCCAAAGTATAATGAATTTTCTTCTGGATTTATTCCATGAAAGATAAAACTAACAGTGAAACTGACAGGAATGGAAAAAACAAGCGTGGTTAAACTTTAGAGTAATGGTTCCTCAGGAATATCTTGTTCTTTAAATTTGATGTAAGAGAAAATATTAAGTAAAACATTGGCACCATGAGAAGAATGGAATTAATTTTTCAATTTCTTTCTAATTTTGAGGCTCTGGTACCCAGGGTAGGAATTAATCGGCTGAGGTCTGTTTTACCCATTTTAAGTCATGTGACCATACTCTTGGAAAGTTTTAGTATCATCATGGGTAGTTAGACACTGCTGGTGTGCTTCTATGGAGGAGCGCTGGATATTATGTATCTGCGGGGGAATTTTTTTGCAGTACTGCGGAGGAGATATCGAAAGAACAAAAATATTAAACTATAAAAATTTCCCCCGCAGATATCTCCTCCGCAGTACTATAAAAAATTGCCCCCGCAGATATCTCCTCCACAGTACTATGAAAAATTTCCCCCGCAGATACATATTATCCAGCTCTTCTCCATAGAAGCACACCAGCAGTGTCTAACTACCCATGGTATCATTCTATATTTTGCACTCTTGACACAACTTTGCATGGCACGAAATATGTTAGAGAAATCAAAAGATGTTTTATCAAGAGATAGATCACATGACTTGAAATGGGTGTAAACAAACCTTGGCCGATTTTGTCTATGCAATTCATTTTCTTTCTTATGCAGTAGTCTTTAGGAACAGAACATATGTTGCCCATGTCACATTTCATTATCTTTCTTATAGCCTATAGAAATAGTACCTAGAGTAGACTAACTACGTCAGACCCCGTTTCCACTTTGTTCATTGAATTGGATGACGGGACTACCGGGTGTCCCAAAAAACGCNTACAAACAATTACATAACTTCATTAAGAAACTTCAACAAAAAGATCTCTGACTGAATCATTATTTATCCATTCTCTAAGGAACTTTAAGTCTTCATTTATAATTTAAAGTAAAAATCTAATAATGGCCTAGTCATTTAAAAAAAACCAGCAACCATCATGGACACTTAAGAAGCATGGTTGTGTTTTGGTAGAAATCTTTATGAAAGTGTCCCTTCAATGTTCAATTAAATTGATGTGTTTGCGTGTGTGTTAGCAATGCTTTGCAGTTGCCGGGATTGTCATTTTTTACAATTTGACATTGTTAATGCAGCAGCTCTGGTTTTGACCTTGGGGCAATTTTGAAGTTTGCTGATTTTTAACTCTGTAACCAAGTCACCAAAAATACTGAAAAATACCGGGTGAGCCAGAAAAAAGTTCCCACTTTCGAAAATTAGTAGCACCACAAATACTTTATGGATTTAAATGATTGAAATTTAGTTAAAAGCCAAAAGATCAAAATATTTTTGTGATTTTTCTCGTCATCTTGCAAGCACTGCAAATATAGGTAAATTCAACTTTACAAACATATCATGGTTTCAAAATGACTGAAAAAAGGCCTAAAACACTTGATGAAATGGTTAGGGCTCTCCTCACACAGAACAATACACACGAGCGTTTCACCTCTCTCAAGAGTTATAAGACATAGGTTCTCAAACAGATACGAAAGATTTTAAATCCCATGGCAATAAGTGTGCAGACGATATCTCTCACCTATGAGAAATTGCATTTTCTCTGTTGTTCTGAGCGAGGAGTCATTTACGACTTGAGCAAGTATTTTAGGCCTTTTTCAGTCATTTTGCAACCACGAAGTTTTTGTAAACTTGAATTTACCAAATTTTCCAGTGCTCGTAAGAAGGCGAAAAGAATCACAAAAAATACTTCAATCTTTCGGCTGTCAAGCCAAGATTGATTCAGTCTAATCCATTTTGTACTCTTGATGCTATGAATTTTCAAAAGTGGGAACTTTTTTCTGGTTCACCCGGTATATCAAAATTTAATCTAATTATTGCAGATTTGAATAAAGATAGTTGTTGGATAATGAGTATGAAACAGTTTGCAATATAATTTTCAAATCTGTTGCGTTTTATTTTTTGGGACACCCGGTACGATTATCAGTTTATCAAAGAGCGCAACTACGATATGTAATCAGTGTAATACCTAGAGTACTGAAAGGATTTGAATCCCATTTGAATGAACTTCATTTTGTTGGATAGCCGAAAGACTGAAGTGGTTTTTATTTGTTCGTGTTTTCATGAGTATACTGATAATATTTCGGTGAGTCAGAATAATGTATGCGCACTTTGAAACATCATGATACAGAAAATATAACACCCATTTGAAAAATTACAACTCCGTTGCCTAACTGATAATTTAACTTATTTTTGAGAAGTTATAAATTCATAGTTTAAAGTCCATTACCTTTATTCCAATGTTTGATCAATGTTTCAACAATTAAAATGGTTAATAATGTTTTTATTTTCTCGAGCATTTCTTTCTAATGATACGGAAACTCTTAAAATAAAGTCCAAAAGTCTAAAGCTACATGATTTAGATTTAGAATCCCTGAGATTTGATCGAATGTATTTGGTAGTTTTAGTGGTTGTTTAGCATATCAAGAAATAGGACTCTCGTTTAATTCCTAGTTTCACAAGGAAATACAGCACCTGAAATTATGATAAAAATCTCAAAAATTAAGTTGATGACTCACTAAGGTGATGAAATCAAAATTTCATAAATAAGTTTTATACGTAATCCAGTACGATTTTTGAAACAGTGACACATTTTCTGACTTACAAAAATCCCTTGCTTGCAAAATACCTGAAAAGCTTCCTGAAACACTCGATCGAGTCGTAAAACACAAAGTACATTTCATCACCAGTATCGGATGTAATCTGTTGCCATGGGATAAAAAACCTTAGTAGCTACCTATCTAAAAATTATTATTGTTTTTCTTTTTTTTTCTAAGAAAATTTCTAAGAGAATCAAATTCCTATAAACTCTTGAAGAGAGATTGAATGCCCTTGCATACTGTTCGGTGTGAGAGAATCCCTGAGATTTGATCGAAATTATTAGGTTACATTTTATCCATGAAATTGGTCGATTCGAGTGAATTTCTTTAGCCACTTACCCATCCCTTCATAAGCCACCCGATTTTGTCCCATAGTTAAAGTAGTTTCTTTTCCTTTATTATCTTTATTTAATGGCCTCGGGGTAGACACAGCTTTTTGCTCCCTGGGGTTGATTGTCCTAGTAGTATTGTAGAGTAATTTTGTAAGTAATGTAGTTCGTAATCTGTATTGTAAATTTTACTTGGAATATATTATATAGAAAAAACATTATTAGCCATTTCGCAGCCAACGAATTTCATAAATTTGAATTTACATACATTTTCCTTGCTCATTTAAAGGAAGGACAAATTACAAACATACTTCGAGTTTCTGTTGTCGGGTGAATTTGGATTTATTCAAACCCAAGGTACAAAGAGTTTTCTGATGCCTGAGGGTATTTGTCTTCAGATCTGTTGCTGCAGAAGATATTTTAAGATCGCTATCTAAAGCTATTTTTGATCAATGTCAAACAATTTTGAAACTATCCTCTCACCATCATTAGGTGGGATTACGTGCTTACAGCTCATCAACAGTGTATGACTTTGCATTTGCTTCCTGGTGCACAACATTTGACGTCATTCGAATAATATTGAGCACATATAACATTGTCAACAGCTTCTCAAGGAATACTTTCCAGTACAGGTAAGACGCTCTTTCTGGAAGCATAGTCACATGCTGGAAGTCAACAATGAGGTCAGAACCACGATTACTGTATTTCGCAGCCAAGCAAATACGCTATGATGATTGATTTTGAATGAGAAAGACCAGATTGACATTGAAACATTGTAGTATCTCAAAATAGAAGAATAAATGTGAAATTTCGATCTTGACCAATTGCGTGTTAAGTCATCAGCGTTGACAGTTAGATAAAAGGAAATTATTGAGAATGACGCAGGGAATGAGTCAAAATAAATATGGTGTTTACCGAAATGTACCGAATGAGTCGAAACACCTTGCAGTCTGTGGAAAATCTTGGAAAATTGTAGAAATTAAACTAATGGATTAGTTTAAAAACTTCTCGCTTTCATTTATCGATAAAAGTCGAACTTAAATTTAGAGACCAATTTTTTGTAACTTTGTTGCCATTTGGTGCCGTCGCCAAGAAAGTACCCTGGCTACCAGACTCTATAGAGAGTCTGGTACCCATGGTACCAAGAAAGGTTCATTTCTTCGAAAAATGGCAATACCTACAACCATTCACATAATACATTGAGACCAACACAACAAATCCCAACAATTCAATACTCCGTTGTCTCTACTACAGAAAATATATTATTCTCCTCAATTCAGTCACACCAAAATCACATTGGTCAAACATTGACTGAGGGGGGAGGTGGGTGGCGGGATGCAGTCTCACAATTTTTGTGAAGGATTAAAGGTGCATATTATTTCCTGCTAAAATTAGGAATCAGATGAAAGATCTATTTTTGACATGCCAAAATGCAACTAAGAATAGCTTGTTCACAATCATGTAGATATATAGATATCTTGATCCCAAGGAGATGCCATGCATTGATGGCAACCTCGTCCCCAGGACCTTTTGTCATATTAGGACGGCCCAATATGACAAAAGGCACTGTAGGACGAGGGACGAGGTTACTGGGGACGAGGTTTCATTGATGGGGAAGCATAATGATATTTCAAGCGTTTCTATATCATTAGAAAACTATGCTTGAGCAATAAAAAAGATTAGGTTACATTTCAGCCAATCAAATGAATTAGATTTGTTCGATTGACCAATCACAAGGTGCCTTTCGACAACCTGGTTTAGCTTAAGCTGCTTTCACTTGCAGTGTGAATAGGGTATAAGAATAAATTCTCAAAATTAGGATAAACCGCAATTAGGCAACAGCGTTGTAACTTTTCAAATTGGTGTTAAAGTTTAGTATTAGCTGCGATGTTTCAAAGAGTGGAAAAATATTTCTGACTCCCCCGGTAGATCGATCAATCAGAATGACATTTTTCTAAATTTGATTTAGGTTACGATTACATGTATTTTTTCAAGAAACCACTCATAAGAAACAGTAGGCTCAATTTTTCTATAGTTAAGAAACAACCCTACTTGGATTTTAAAAAGCCAGGAAACTTTTGTAATTTGCAGGTTTAATTTTCCTATCTCACTCAACAATGTTTTGATACTGTACAGTTAGAGCGAACATTTGGTCATTATTTTGAGTGCTAATTATGTTATTTACTTGTTTTGAGACTTGCTAAGTAATTTGGGAGCTCTTTAGATAAAAACAAAATTAACCAAAAAAATATATGAAACATGTAAAAAAAATTTGGTAGCAAAATAGCCCACATATTTAAGAAACTGCATACCAGCCCCGGACCTTAGCTTCTTATAAAAAATACGTGTACATGAAGAGCCATAATCCATACACGTAAATACTCGTATTTTCTATAAACGTCAATACTTGTATTTTTCAGACCCCTATTTCATTCGTACGTAAATATTTTCATCCTTCAGTTTCTATTCCGTCACTTAAAAATGTTTGCAGCAAGATCGTGTTTATAAATATTTCAAATTCATCTTCTTTGTGCTATCAAGGTTATTTTTAGCAACGCTAAAAATTGTCCTCCTACCTCCTGCGAAAGAGTTTGCACTCAAAGCGGCACTCACAGCTTGATGATAATTTTCGATTCGTTTACGATCACAGGATTCCTCTTTGTCGTAATCAGTTCTTGTCGGGTTCTTGTTGAAAATTCTGAAGGCAAACGGTAAATCTGCCAACGATTCTTTTCAGTAGGCCATTTAGCTATTCTACAAAAGAGTCTGGATCGAGCGATATATTTAAACATCTTTATATAAAAGGTTCGGTTGAGAGGCGTTAGAGCTTCTATTACTACTGTACACAGTCGAAAATTCTACAAAATATAGGAAGAAATCGTTCGATTCATATCCCCTATAGAACAGCTAAAATGTCTTTTTCGGTAGTGTGTTTCAAACCAAGTCATTCTATTCTTATAACACATGTAAGTCTGGGTTGGTAGCCAGCTTCTTCAATTTTAGGACAATTTTGCTGCTAAAGAATTCTTAAATGTTTAGTGTAACAAATATAGATTTAATTCAATTTTGGTAAAAAATTTTCCAAAGTACCTAAGATATCATAACGATTATTGCCAGAATTTGCTGTCAAAACAATGTCAACAAGTTTGTTAACATTTTACAGCTTTAAAGCATTTTAAAGTAAACTAAACTGGGAAATTTTAGCTGCAAAATAATTACAAACGTATGTTAAGCTTTTCAATCCAGGTAGCCCTGCGAAGTGTTTCTTAAACCCTTTCAAAAAGTTAAGCATGAAAAGGGAAACAAAATGAACATGGCTTGGCTTATTACATAAACTGTACACCCTTTATGAAGGTGCGCCGTTAAAGACCCATTTACTGACCATGATCCTTTGTGAGCCGAATGAAAAGCAAAACAACGATAAACTACTTAGGCCAGAAATGACTTTCGTGTCATCTGAAAGTCGACTTTGGGGGTCGCAAAGGATCATGGTTACTAATGGGCCTTTAAAATAATATGATATTTGAAAAGCAAACACAATTAAAACTTCAAATATTTGATAGAGAATTTAAATCATCAAGTCCATTACTCATGCTTCCCAAGAATGAATAAGGTCCAACAATGTCAAGCCGTTTTTACCAAGCTCTTCTAAAATTAGAAATACATATTCAAATATCAAATTCTCACCATTACAGACTGTGTATTTCCCCACCCATGTTTAAGAGCTCAAATTTAGGCAGTAACTCATACTTTAAGCATGCACTGAGTGACTGTGAGGAGGGCAGGGGTGGAGAACCCTTGAAGCGAAATGTGCAAAGTGTTGTCATCAGATATTTAAAGATGACCTAGCCTTAATGCATGTTGTCATTCGTGAGAAATTTGCCTCGAAATACAGCCTCTCTATTCGTTTGAGCAGCTTTTACGCTGAGGGTATCTTACGTCTGACTCTAATTTTTTCAGTGCATTATTTCAAGTGGGCTGGAAGGATTCCTAGCTATTTATAGCTAGACTAATTCGGTTCCACTATGCATGCTGCATCCAGGTATGGGACCCCTGGTTTGACGTCCCTTTCGAAGGACGGCGAAACCGAAATGAGTTACTTGGTCAGGCATCTGGAAGGTCAACTTTCAAGATTTTGATATCATGCGACCAATCTTATCTTACTGCATAAGCCGCTTGGCCACTCATCGCACACTCAGTTGTGTACAGACGACGTACGTTACCTTTTCTCGCTTTTAACTCCGTCGAATCTGTCGTAGCCTGTGTCCCAGACCCCTGGGATCTGGAACACAGGCTAATCGGTCGTAGAAAACCCCTTTGTCTGCTATTAGGTTGAAAAAGAAAATCGATCAATTCTTCTCAGCCAAAACTGAATTTTTTTCGCAGTTTTTTCGTGGGTTGAGTTAACTTGCTGAGCTGTTTATCCCTTTGAAATCCAACATCTCCGGTTTGAAACACTTCAAAACAAGACAGGAAGGTAGGTGCTGCAGGATGTGAAATAAAGAGGAAAACAGAGAAAGAAAGGAAGAAAAAGCACAGTTGCAGAAATGTGCAGGAAAAAGTGGGCAAGAAACATGTTTTATCAAGACAGCGAAAGAGGAGATGTTGACAAAAGGAAGAATAGCATTCCTTTAAGTGATCGTAATTAATTGTTTGTTTTCAGTATTTTTTAGATTCTAGTTAGTTTTGTTTTATCTTCAACTGTGATTGGCTGTGAATTTCTCAGTAGGAATACGAAATTGTTCATATGCTACTACCGGGGTGTCGAAAGAGTCATTGAAAAAGTCGCTTTTGGTTTATCTACCACTCCTAATTGTCAAAGGTTGTTTCAACATGAGTTTATTTCATGTTCATCAACTGATTGCTCACGACACTCTAAATATTTGGAGGTTGTTTGGAAGGAGAGTTTTTGAAAATGCTCTAATAGGACAAGATATATTCCAGGAGGTGTTTTGTAAAAAGTATCCCCTTTTGATTAGACAAAAGAACAAAACAAAGCGATAAAATATCAAGACATTTCAAATCCACAGCAAAATTCATCAGTCTTCAACTTAAATGCGCGTACCCTGCATTTAAAAATCGTCCACAAAACATTTGAGTTAAATACAGTTCGCAAAGTCGAATTTAGAGTGTAGTAAAAAGGGCCTAATTATAATTTGATATGGTTTATGGCGCTTCAAATCAAATGATTTTTGTTTTCGTAAGAAGCATCATCATTATGATTAATCATGATTATGATCAGGCTCACTTGGAAAGAAAATTAGAAATTTTTTCCCAGAAAATCTGATCTTTGGCTCAATAAGCAGTTTGTACAGGGAAGCATGAAGCAGAGTATTAGGCATGGAAATTCGTTGAGATTCGCTGGATTCGAAGAGCAGAAAAGCAATGCAGAATGTGGACTTGCCCCAAGTCTCGTTGATCAATAAACAAACGGGAGGGGAAAGGGAGAGGGCATGGGGAAAGAGAAGAGGAAGAAAGGAAAGGAAACGGAAGGAGAGCGCTCTCCTCCCCTTTTCCTTTCCCCTTTTCTTCCTTCTTCCTCTTCTCCCCCTCCCGGTTGCTTATTGATATAGAGCGAGACTTTGAGCAAGTACATGCAGAAGGATGATACAGAATAACAACTCAATGAGCATTTTTATCAATTTACACTCGTTTTCACGGGTTTTCATACAAGGCGTTATTTTTTTGGGTCAATGATTTGTACAGTTATTTTTTTGGGTTCAAGAAATTCTGGCTTACTTTTTTGGGTCTCAAATATGAGAAAAAGTAAAAAATTGGGAAAAATATAATTTACAAACAAAATTAGAGCCAAATAACAGTACTAAAATCAAAAAATATAAATATCCAAACACATTATGNTTACCAAGCTCTTCTAAAATTAGAAATACATATTCAAATATCAAATTCTCACCATTACAGACTGTGTATTTCCCCACCCATGTTTAAGAGCTCAAATTTAGGCAGTAACTCATACTTTAAGCATGCACTGAGTGACTGTGAGGAGGGCAGGGGTGGAGAACCCTTGAAGCGAAATGTGCAAAGTGTTGTCATCAGATATTTAAAGATGACCTAGCCTCAATGCATATTGTCATTCGTGAGAAATTTGCCTCGAAATACAGCCTCTCTATTCGTTTGAGCAGCTTTTACGCTGAGGGTATCTTATATATGTCTCTAATTTTTTCAGTGCATTATTTCAAGTGGGCTGGAAGGATTCCTAGCTATTTATAGCTAGACTAATTCGGGCCCACTATGCATGCTGCATCCAGGTATGGGACCCCTGGTTTGACGTCCCTTTCGAAGGACGGCGGAACCGAAATGAGTTACATGGTCAGGCATCTGGAAGGTCAACTTTCAAGATTTTGATATCATGCGACCAATCTTATCTTACTGCATAAGCCGCTTGGCCACTCATCTCACACTCAGTTGTGTACAGACGACGTACGTTACCTTTTCTCGCTTTTAACTCCGTCGAATCTGTCGTAGCGTGTGTCCCAGACCCCTGGGATCTGGAACACAGGCTAATCGGTCGTAGAAAACCCCTTTGTTTGCTATCACCAATAGTACCGGCTTGTCAATCAACACGTCAAGATTACCATTGGGCAAAAGAATCAGGTCTCCGACCAGAAAGTGATTTTTGATTGTGAAGAGTAAATTCCACACCCTCAGTGCACCCAAGCAAAAAGTTATCCTCCCTTTACTTAGACGCTCAGAGGCGTGAAATCTGTTCATCTGTAAAATGTCCTTGGTTGTAAAATTTTTAATGAATGTGAATAAGATTTTCTTAAAGATTGATAGAAATTGATTTTCTTCAACTAAAGTACAATAACATTAAAATTTACGAATTTGACCCATTTCTACCAACTTCTTAAAATGATGGCTGAAAAAGAAAATCGATCAATACTTCTCAGCTAAAACTGATTTTTTTTCGCAGTTTTTTCGTGGGTTGAGTTAACTTGCTGAGCTGTTTCTTCCTTTGAAATCTAACGTCTCCGGTTTGAAACACTTCAAAACAAGACAGGAAGGTAGGTGCTGCAGGATGTGAAATGAAGAGGAAAACAGGAAAGAAAGGAAGAGAAAGCACAGTTGCAGAAATGTGCAGGAAAAAGTGGGCAAGAAACATGTTTATCAAGACAGTGAAAGAGGAGATGTTGGCAAAAGGAAGAATAGCATTCCTTTAAGTGATCGTAATTAATTGTTTGTTTTCAGTATTTTTTAGATTCTAGTTAGTTTTGTTTTATCTTCAACTGTGCTTGGCTGTGAATTTCTCAGTAGGAATACGAAATTGTTCATATGCTATTACCGGGGTGTCGATAGAGTCATCGAAAAAATCGCTTTTTGTTTATCTACCACTCCTAATTGTCAAAGTTTGTTTCAACCAGTTTCAACATGAGTTTATTTCATGTTCATCAACTGATTGCTCACGACGCCCAAAATATTTGGAGGTGGTTTGGAAGGAGAGTTTTTGAAAATGCTCTAATAGGACAAGATCTATTCCAGGAGGTGTTTTGTAAAAAGTACCCCCTTTTGATTAGACAAAGGAACAAAACAAAGCGATAAAATATCAAGACATTTCAAAGCCACAGCAAAATTCATCAGTCTTCAACTTAAATGCACGTACCCTGCATTTAAAAATCGTCCACAAAACATTTGAGTTAAATACAGTTCGCAAAGTCGAATTTAGAGTGTAGTAAAAAGGGCCTATTTATAATTTGATATGATTTATGGCGCTTCAAATCAAATGATTTGTGTTTTCGTAAGAAGCATCATCATTATGATTAATCATGATTATGATCAGGCTCACTTGGAAAGAAAATTAGAAATTTTTCCCCAGAAAATCTGATCTTTGGCTAAATAAGCAGTTTGTACAGGGAAGCATGAAGCAGAGTATTAGGCATGGAAATTCGTTGAGATTTGCTGGATTCAAAGAGCAGAAAAGCAATGCAGAATGTGGACTTGCCCCAAGTCTCGTTGATCAATAAACAAACGGGAGGGGAAAGGGAGAGGGCATGGGGAACGAGAAGAGGAAGAAAGAAAGGAAACGGAAGGAGAGCGCTCTCCTCCCCTTTTCCTTTCCCTTTTTCTTCCTTCTTCCTCTTCTCCCCCTCCCGGTTGCTTATTGATCTAGAGCGAGACTTGGAGCAAATACATGCAGAAGGATGATACAGAATAACAACTCAATGAGCATTTTTATCAATTTACACTCGTTTTCACGGGTTTTCACACAAGGCGTCCTATTCTTTGTGCTTTGCTACTTTCCACAACCCTGCTTTGTGGAGTCATTGTCTCCCAGGATCCTTTGCTGGCATGCTGCAATTTCAAACTGTCTCAAAATCAAATTTGGCTTATTATATCATCATCATCATCATAATCGCTATTATGCACTATGCACTACATGAAATTATGTATGGCAGCTATCTATATATATATTTATTTAAACTGATTTTTAAAGAAAACTAAACTCTATAATCAACCAAATTAAATGTAACAGGAACAAAATATGTGAATAAATTATATAAACGGAGAATACACTATCATTTTATTAGAAACTGAGAATTTGGGCCAGTACTGAAAGTTTCTCAAATTTATCAGATTTTGAGAACGCAGAATTTCTTACGAGTTTCTTAGAGGCTCCAAAACAATCTTCATATTCACTGCCTGTGCCCTCCTGAACATATATATTTTCCTAGTACTGGAGTTTCTTAATTTTTTGGCGATCTGAGAGTTGAGTTTCTTATGGGCAGTTTCTTACAAAAAGATACCGGGTGTCCCCAAAAAAACGCCACAGATTCAACAAATTCTGACCGAATCTGTTTCAAATTAACAATCAAATTAATATTTCTATCTAAATCTGCAATGTTTAGATTAAATTTTGATATATTTTTCAGAATTTTTGGTGACTTGATTGAATTGTTAAAAATCAACAAACTTCAAATTTGCTGTCAGGGCAAAACCAGAGCTACCAGCATTAGTGCAAGCGAACTGTAAAGTTAAAAGAATGGATCGGAAACTTTACATGATTACAAGCACACAACTTAATTAAGAAACTGCAACGAAGGGATCTCTTACAGATTCATGAGTTACCCATTCTTGAGGGAGCTTTCAGTGTTCATTCATAATTGAAAGTATAAATCTAATAATGGCCTAGTCATTTAGAAAAAGCAAGCAACCATCATTTACACTTTAGAAGCATGGCAGTGTTTTGACGGAAATCTTTATGACAGTGTCTGTTCAATGTTCGATTAAATCATGTGTTTGCGTGTTTGTCAGTAATTCTTTGCAATTGCAGGGATTGCCATGTTTTACAATTTGACATTATGATTCATCACTGTTAATGCAGCAGCTCTGGTTTTGACCTGGGGGCAATTTTGGAGTTTGCTGATTTTAAACTCTACAACCAAGTCACCAAAAATACTGAAAAATATATCAAAATTTAATCTAATTATTGCAGATTTGAAGAAAAATGATTGTTGGATAATGAGTATGAAACAGTTTGCAGTAGAATTTTTCAAATCTGTTGCGTTTTTTTGGGACACCCGGTTCGTGTAGGATTTCCACACTGCAGTGGATGAAAAGACAGAAAATTTTGGCCTCAGGTACAGTGGCCCACAAGGGTCACGGCAAACTCTCTTTCATTCACTCTCTTTCATGTAAATCTACATTTTCTGATTGGACTAAATTTGATTTTTTTGACAGTCTGAAATTACAGCATGCCCGCGAAGGATCCTGGGTGATTACGGCTCTTTAAAATGTATTGCTGGTCTTGTTTACATTTATCAGCAGCAAGGTGAATCATTTAACAGTATGAGATTAAATCAATCGGCTGCACCCTCTGCCCACAAAACAAATTGTTAACAATATCGATTTAAAAAAGGAACATTTGCTAAATCCTTCCCACGTTTTATTACTCATGATAGATTTTTAACAAATAAATCTTTAAACCACAACTATGTCTTGTTTATTGTATAATGTTTTATTTCAACAACATTTTTATCATGACCATCGATTAGGTCAACTGTACATTTGTGTACTTCGATGGTTGAGCCATGTATTGTACCAGACCAGATGAGTTTGCCAAATACTCTGATGCTTTTATTGGAACAATTTTATGGGGCCCCGAAGGGTTCAAAAGTATCCCTTATCAATAAATGTATATTTGTATCACATTTTGCCACATCAAATTGATTGATGGCATTGCAGTATTGTTAATTCTTGGCAATGATAATTCTTGGCAATTCTTGATGTATTAATTATCCTTCCATGCTTTTGAATTTATCACCCAGAACCCTTATAAGATATGTACCAAAACAATTAATCTAGTGTGTATTTTGATGACTGATTAAATGGGCACATTCAATTGATAAACAATTAAGTGTTATATTTTTATTAGTAGGGGATACTTTCAATTGATAAACAATTAAGTGTTATATTTTTATTAGTAGGGGATACTTTCAATTGATAAACAATTAAGTGTTATATTTTTATTAGTAGGGGATACTTTCAATTGATAAACAATTAAGTGTTATATTTTTATTAGTAGGGGATACTTTCAATTGATAAACAATTAAGTGTTATATTTTTATTAGTAGGGGATACTTTCAATTGATAAACAATTAAGTGTTATATTTTTATTAGTAGGGGATACTTTCAATTGATAAACAATTAAGTGTTATATTTTTATTAGTAGGGGATACTTTCAATTGATAAACAATTAAGTGTTATATTTTTATTAGTAGGGGATACTTTCAATTGATAAACAATTAAGTGTTATATTTTTATTAGTAGGGGATACTTTCAATTGATAAACAATTAAGTGTTATATTTTTATTAGTAGGGGATACTTTCAATTGATAAACAATTAAGTGTTATATTTTTATTAGTAGGGGATACTTTCAATTGATAAACAATTAAGTGTTATATTTTTATTAGTAGGGGATACTTTCAATTGATAAACAATTAAGTGTTATATTTTTATTAGTAGGGGATACTTTCAATTGATAAACAATTAAGTGTTATATTTTTATTAGTAGGGGATACTTTCAATTGATAAACAATTAAGTGTTATATTTTTATTAGTAGGGGATACTTTCAATTGATAAACAATTAAGTGTTATATTTTTATTAGTAGGGGATACTTTCAATTGATAAACAATTAAGTGTTATATTTTTATTAGTAGGGGATACTTTGGATTGATAAACAATTAAGTGTTATATTTTTATTAGTAGGGGATACTTTGGAACCATTCGAGTCCCCATACAATTTCATGAAATTGCTTGCATCTTGAAAATGATAGACTGATTTTGACCAAATGTAGTTTTTGTATCTGAAGTGAAATGCTAGATACTACCGGGTGTCCCCAAAAAATACTCCTGTTTAAAAAATCATAAAAAAGTGTTCATCATACTTTTGATAAAATTTTCTTTTTGAGTTGTTTTGTAAGACCCAAAATTATTCATAGGTGATCAAATGTTTGCTTTGATACAACAAGGTAGAAAAATTACACGCTTAAAAACCTTATTTTGAGCTATAGGTTTTAATCAAAATCCTCAATCTTGCCTAAGAGTTAAAATTTTCAGATTTTTTTATCATCATTGAAGTCTCCAATGACAGTGCGTATTCATTCTTGTTATTTATGACCAGACTAGAAGCTTTACATGCACAAAGAAATTGATCTGGTCAGAGAATTGACTCTGATCTGGTGCTATATCGTGGTATGATTCAAAACCATGTTGCTCTAAAAAGAGCTAAATTTGCTAATTTCTATATAAATTACAATATCAGCTATATCTTGGAAAAAAATTTGATCCTTCATCTATTTCACAAAAAAAGAAAACTGAAGATCAGCTATGTAATCAAATTTTGGTGATTTTTTAAACGGGAGTACTTTTTTTGGACACCCGGTAGAATTCAGAAAACATTATAACTTTTGAGAGCGTTTGAAACATCAACAACAACAAAAATTTGGTTTCGCTTCATATCTACCTGGTAGGTATAAAATACGTAGGGATTTTAATATGCCATATTTGGCTGACAAACAAGTCAAATTAGACTTGTAGAAGGTTTCTTCGAGAGAGAAAAATTGAATTAGTTATACCGGGTGAGCCAGATTCGTAGCACCACAATCACTTCATGGATTTGAATGATTCAAATTCTAGTTAAAAGCCAAAAGGTCAAAGTATTTTTGTGATTTTTCTCATCTTCTTAGGAGCACTGCAAATATAGGTAAATTCAACTTGACAAGAATTTCATGGTTGCAAAACCACTGAAAAGGGCCTAAGCGCTTGATCAAATCGTTAGGACTTTCCTCGCACAGAACAATATACTCACGGGCGTTTCGCTTCTCTCAAGAATTACAAGACATAGATTCTCAAACAGATACTAAAGATTTTCAATCCCATGGCACTAAATGTGCATACGAAAGCTCTCCCCCATGCGAAATTGCATTTGCTCTGCTCTGTTGTTCTGAGCGAGGAGTCCTTTATGATTTGATCAAGTATTTTAGGCCTTTTTCAGTCATTTTGCAATCACCACGTTTTTTGTATACCGGGTGTCCCAAAATGATGCATTATCGTTTGATTGCTTATATGTCCATAACAGATGAACCGATTTTCAAAAACTGGTAAAACCACAACCAGCATCTTAAAATTCAATTTAGCCTCTAAGCAATTAAATAAAACAAAATGTTTGAAAATCGGTTCATTGGTTATGGACATGTAAGCAATCAAAAGATAATACATCATTTTGGGACACCCGGTACTTGAATTTATTTTTTCCAGTGCTCGTAAGAAGGTAAGAAAAATCACAAAAATACCTCGATCTTTTGGCTGTCAAGCAAATATTGATTCATTCCAATCCATCTTGTACTCTTGATGCTATGAATTTTCAAAAGTGGGAAGTTTTTTCTGGTTCACCCGGTAGAAATCTAGTTTGTTAATATCGGTCATTCTTTTCATACCCATTTGCAATCTTGCGGTATAGCTATTTTTGATGAAAAGTATCGCTAGTATGGGAACATTCTGCTTCCTGTATTGCCAAGGGATTGAAAATATGTTACAATAATTTTTCCGTTTGTGCTCTACTACACAATGCTTCCCTTGTTTCAATTTGCTGGTACAGAAACATATCTTAGAAGTATGTTTGTCATGGTTAGGAAGTTCTGCAGCAGGAAGACCGGCATTTGACCAAGATGCATTGCGATAGATGATTGAATTTCAAAAGAATCAGTGTTGATTCATTATAGAACGCAATGCATCTTGGTCAAATCCCCCCGACGCCATCTTTTCCGAAATCGTTTTTTGGTACTCGACTCGACATATAAAGTGTTAAACTGTTCTCCATTGAGGTTGTTTCCCAAGAGATAGGACACTGTCCATTTAATTGTGTAACAATTAAACCATGAAACAAAGATTTGGTTAAAGATAGTCTAAATTGTGGGATAATTTGGGACAATTTTCAACAACAAGTTTTGTACACTAAAGACAGAGACTGGTTGTTCTCCGTGAAAGCATTTTGGTCACAATAATGATATTTGCCATAGAGAGCAAAAACTTTAACAAGAGTATGTGGAGAGAGTTTGCATGGATACATTTTTAACAATAGTGGCAAATCAATGGATATCAGAATCCAAAAGCAGGGACAGGGCATAATACCGGGTGTGCCAAAATAAACTATGCACGTTTGGCAGGCCACAATAAATCGTACACTAGACCTATTTTGAGGATTTATGACTTAATCTTTAGCAGAAAGCCTGAATTAGATACTGGGATTTTTTGCAAAATTTTTCATTTTCAGTTTTTAGAGCTGGAAGCGAGTTTCCTAAAATTTAGTTTTCGAAAACGCTGAAACGATCAAAAAACATCGATCAAGTTTTTCGACATGAATGGACAAAGAGAGAACTTGTTCGTGGTGATTTGCGATTTAGAAATCGACCAATTGTAATCTGCCATACGAGAGTTCGTACTACATCCCCAAATCCCCCTGAAAACGTTTTCTTTTTGTTCTTTTGTGTTGAGTCTTTTAAAATTTGATCGATTTTTTTTATTGTTTCTAATGTTTTCGAAAACGAACATTTTAGGAAACTCGCTTCTTGTTCTAAAAACTTGAAAACTGAGAACGGAAAATTTTGCAAAAAGTTCTAGAATCTAATTCAGGCTTTTTGCTAAAGATTAAGTCATAAATCTTCAAATCGGCCCAGTGCACGATTTAATGTGGCCTGCCAAACGCTCGGAAGGGGGCGGGGGGGGGGGGGTATTTCACATATTT
>REGL01001175.1:64165-84038 GCA_004194395.1 Aurelia aurita complex sp. Pacific | reverse complement strand
TTTAGGAAACTCGCTTCTTGTTCTAAAAACTTGAAAACTGAGAACGGAAAATTTTGCAAAAAGTTCTAGAATCTAATTCAGGCTTTTTGCTAAAGATTAAGTCATAAATCTTCAAATCGGCCCAGTGCACGATTTAATGTGGCCTGCCAAACGCTCGGAAGGGGGCGGGGGGGGGGGGGTATTTCACATATTTTGGATACGGGACGTGCTATCGGGAAGGGTATCGATTTTCGCGATTTTGGTATAAGTATAAGGTCGGATATACATTTTCGGAAAATTGGAAGAAGGTCAGGTGTACTTTTTCGGAAATTTGGTATAAGGGGGGTATAAGGTCGGGTATATTTTTTCGGAAAATTGGTATAAGGAACGGGTATGTTTTTGAAGCTTCGATGGCACGTCCCCGACCAAAACCTGGTCAAGTACCCCTTCGGGGCCAAATGTGCATAGTTTATTCTGGCGCACCCGGTAGGAATCAGTTCTTCCTTAGATCAAGAGGGGCACTTTTTGAGCTTGTGGTAGGGACACTTTTAAACTTTTAGATAGGGCTGAGAAAAGGCACTTTGAAGTTTTAGAGCATCTTGGGCAAAAGCCATGCATGCAAGGTGGCCTCGTTTCATGCTGCATTCTGAGAATAATTTTGAGATTTCTTCTTACTCAGCAGCTCGTCGCTGCAGCCGAGGGGCATTTCAATCATTCCAAAAAAGGGTACGAGAGGTTTCCAGAACAAAAGGATCTTTAAGGATTTTTGGTGGATTTTCTTGGAAATAAAAGACTTCTTTCGAAAGATGTACGAAATAGCTTAGGAGTGAAATACCCTTCGGCTGCAGCTTCAGATACGGCCAATTTCACGTATAACATTGCTCACGAATTCTTAGCGAAAAATCTTCTTTCATCAAATGAGGTGCAAAATTTTCCTATTTTCTACTTCGTTGAGAACAATGATCTCTACAGTCATTACAGAGCTGCAGAAGCTCAAAACATGACCTAGAAACTTTCGCAGATTGGAAACCGCATTGAGCAACGAACGAAAATGCACTTATAATATCTTGATTATTTCTTGAACACACTCTGATGATAACACAAGTTTGAAAGGCCTTAGTGTGCTAAGAAAAGTTTGGTTTTTGCATCTGATTTTTCTAGTATCTATCTTTACGTACACATTTTTACCAATATATTTCTTGTAAATGGATCCGAGCTTTGTGGTGGGGTTCGTTTTACAATTTTTCATAAAATCGAGTTTCCAGAAGTTTTTCAAAATTCAGTGACGCCCACTGAATGAAGAATTACACGAAAGAACTAATTCATGAACAAAATCATATTTTTCAGTATCATTTTGGCTCGTACCACCTCTTTGCAACTCATACCCAAAAACTTGAATAAGTTTCAAAGCTGCAAACCTCTGATCCTCTCTAGCAGAGTTAAAAAAGAGTGCAGTTTGTCTGAACATTTTCATCTGACATTAGCTGTTGTGTCGCATATTAGGTGTCGCGTGAAAATGCCCGCGAATAACAACAATCGGATTGTTCTTCATAAAGAATTTAGCGTTTGCGCATATCTAATGTGACATCTAATTTGAGGCTGAATCCAAGGTCAGATTAAAATAGTAGGAAAATTGTTTCACTCAGCACGGTTTTCAAGCCCTATCCTACAAGCATATTGTCTAAAAATTTGAGCTCTTCATGGAAGTGGTACCAAATCAAAGTTAAAAGCCACAGAAAGAAGGCATGTTTATTATAGTCAGCGTTTCATCATTTAGATTCTAATATACTGCATGGTTAAGAAATACTCCAGGGTACACTCAGCATGCAAACGACGTTCTTGATTCAAGGAATTTTTGTAGTTATACCCAGCATGGGTGTATTCCATCAAAATTATGTTTATGGAAATATTTATATAAATAAAGTCGTACGCAAACTTGTGAGTGCAGCCTGTTGGAAATACGTATTGTTAACTGGTGTTGAACGATACCAACTAACGAAATATTTTTACAAATTTAAAGTCTGTAGATGACTTGATTCACACAACCTACTTTTGATGTAACAAAAACGGATTTTTTACATGGAATATAAAAGCTGAATTACGTTGATCGTCCTGCGTTATCAACAAAATACTAAAATTGTCTTATTTACAACATAAAGGTGAAAGAAATAAAATGTCGGGCGGGTTTTTAAAGTCTGTTTGATTCCGCTCACTAAAGCAAAAGCATGTTAAAAGTATCTGAGGGCAAAAATGTTTCACTTTACAACGCAAATGCTTCAATAATAAGTATTATTGATTCTTTTTACATTTTTCATCATTTGCCTGTTATTATCGTTGAACTTTTGAATTAGTGAAGGGTTCCTTACGTCAAAAGGGGAGCTGAACTTGAATGCAACCGCACTTAACAGGTAACTTAAATGGTAGAAACTTCATACAACCGCACTGAACAGGTTAGCTGGTGATGGTAATAAGTTTACTCGCTGCAAAATGCAGCTACGATTCGCCCACGATATTCGGATTTTGCAAAGCAAATTTATAAACACACAATCTCCGTAACCGAAGCTTCGTAGAATAGATAGCGCCAAATGTTATTGCTGTTTTCACTGTACCTACAGCGAAATTCCTAAGATTGCTGGGTTTTATGTTTGAAGGATAAAAGAAGCTTTTCAAGATATCACATATCGCAATCCTTGAACGGATTACGCAATTGGATGAAATGTTAATGAAATTCACCACAAGACTGAAACTTATTAAAACTCAGCTGTCTTTCGTAATCAACTGTAATCATGTTGATTTTAGGGAGCCTGGGGCAAAGTGATCGTTGCAAAATGGCCTAAAACTGTTCTGCAAATTCTAGGCGGTTCCAAACATTCACAGGAATGGCATGATAGTTGAAATTTGGATCCAAATATTGCGAATTACTACTGCTCTACGTTTACCACTCTAATAGCCTAACTCCTGAGCGTGCATCTAAATAAATCATACACTGATAGAACTCTGTCCTTTTCAATGCTGTCATCATTGCACAGTTCTTTCCACTGCAAATGTTCTTTTTGCTTCTCGGTCGGACTCTTGAAGATATTTGGTAGGAGCTTGATGCTCCCCTTTGCATTCATTAAAAGTGCGATGCATCTTTCGTAGAATACGTCTGGATTCGCCCTGACTGCATCTAATTCTGATGTCTTTTCATATGCAGCGCAAGATGGTCAGATCTGCTGAAGGCTCGATCGCAGTGCCTGCATTTGAAGGGTTTGGCACCGGTGTGTTTTCTAAAATGCCTCGTAAGTTCGTCTGATCTTGCGAATTTCCATGTGCATCCTTCCCACGAACATTTGTATGGTTTTTCACCAGTATGGGTGCGAATATGGGCCTTCAAATGCGAGCTTTTCGTGTAAACTTTTGTGCATCCAGGGTAGTCGCATCTGTGCACTCGTCGTTTCTGTAAATCAGGATTCTCTCGCCTTGCGTATGGTGGTGGTTGGGAAAATATCAAATACTGGCTTGTCATGACTTGGTTTAAGTTCATTTCTGGTGATCCAGGGTTTGAGTGAGGTGGTGTGGGCAAAAAGTTAATGCCGCACGATTGCGAAGTCAAGGGTAACTGAACATAAGTTTGCGTCAATGTATCGCAAATGGAGGTTGTTGGGTCCATCGTTGTCATGTTAGGTCTTGGGAGGTGGTGTAATGGAGGTGGGGACGATGAGGGCATGTACTGTGGCAATTCATCCATCGAAGTAGAACAATAAGTTCCCTCTGGAGCGATTATTGGGGTTGTATCGTAAGGTTTATCTGCGCAAGGACTGTACATGCTCTGTTCGCACTCGTTGCCTTCGACGCCAAGCATTTCGTTTGAATCGACGGACGAAGATGTATCGGGATTTGACGATGTGTCGCTTTCACTCTCACTGAAGAAGTCTTCAACTTCGGAAACACTCCTTCTTCTTGAGCGGCAAAATGACAATGCGTTCTGTGATTCTAGGTATTGATCCATCTCTCGAAGAGTCTGTAATGAAAAAAGTCGGTCATTACACAGTGCCGAAAATGAAACGACGAATGGCATGCTTGGGAAATACTATTATCGGCAGTCCGAAAAATAAAGTAAAACCCAAATACCTTTGCCAAAAAATCAAGAAATACGACAAAAAATGCAAATGCAAGTACTTTATATGCTTGTTCCGAATGTGCCCTTGTCCCGACTGGCTGGCTTCAGTGTAGAACCGAAAGGTAATTGAAATATTTTCGGTCTGAAGTCGTCGAAATCGGTTATCTCGCTTAAATTCACAATTTATGAAAATGAAAAACACGAGTCAAGCATTTAAACCCTTTCGCACCTTCCCCTCTTCCATATTAGGTACTATTGTAGCTATGCTATGACTAGGACAGCATACAGTTCAGATTCTGTTCGAAACCAACTCTTAGCACGAGGATCTTCCAACGAAGATTCGCAATTTTCGGAAATATTAAATATTTCGATGTTCTGAACTCAATCTTCGATTTAACTTTGGCAAGTGAGACTTTCAGAGCTTTGTCACTCTGCACATTCGCTCGTCAGCCATGAAATCGTGATTCTTTGCATCTTTCAAAGGAAAGTAGAGAATTGCCGAGAACGAAACGAAAATTTTCGGAGACATTCTCAAGGCGAGCATACAACCGCCTAGGCCCATTGGGAATTAAAAATATCTGGTTAATTCCCAAATGCCTTGACTCGTAAGAAATCTAGTAAATCTAAACAATAACGAGAAACAATTTGCAACCATGTTCCTTGCCAACAAGGCTACCAAGTGCTGGAAACAGAGATGAATGTATTTCCTGACGAGAATTGAGAAGTCGTACGAACGAAAACGAAAATTTACCTGTCGCCAGTCGTCCATTGATTCGGTAGATGGAGGAAAAAGATGCATTCTCTCTGATTTTGATCGTAAATTTGCCAAAACAGTCTCTTCTTGTGCATTTCTCTGTTGACTTGCTAGGTCTGATATGATTTGAAGTTGTTCTACCATCGTATTCGTGGTAGTTTGTGTAGGAATCATGTTCCAAAGTCAAACGGCTTGAATTGCGAAAATTTGACGAGCGTACCTTCCTTCCTTCAACGTAAACCGAATGTTCACCGACTAACGAACGAGAAAATTCGCATAGCTTATATTTTCCGAGACATCCCGAGGATTCGTGAAGGTGCCCAAATATGGTAAATCGCTTTCAACGAGCTAAATTCTCGGTGACCGACAAATAATTATCGTTGTAATCTGAAAACGACCAATGAGAGAGCTTGAATCATCGGTCAATGTTGAAACTCAAAGTACGGAATAGAATGAGGAACGGAGTTGGGGGGATCAAATTGGGGAGAAACTAGGACATTACTGAAAAGTAGAACGACTTCAGAAAGCAGATCCACTTCTCTGCAACACAGAATTACTTTGATTTAACACAACTAATTATCAAGGTTTATGAAATTTTAATATTTTTCACTAAAAAGTTTTCATTCGAGTACTTTTTCACCACTCACTACAAGACGTACTTTCGCATTTCAGCAATTTCTTTCGATGCATTGTTTTTTATGAAAAACTTGGAGGGTCTTAGATTCACACATAGTAGCTATACTCTTTTTTATAAGATAAGAATAACGTTGATAAGAATATTTCAAGCTTAGAATCATCAAAATTTCAAGAACATTACAAGAATATTGCTCACCNAGATCCACTTCTCTGCAACACAGAAGTTGTGTTTAATATTTTTCACTAAAAAGTTTTCATTCGAGTACATTTTCACCACTCACTACAAGACGTACTTTCGCATTTCAGCAATTTCTTTCGATGCATTGTTTTTTATGAAAAACTTGGAGGGTCTTAGATTCACACATAGTAGCTATACTCTCTTTTATAAGATAAGAATAACGTTGATAAGAATATTTCAAGCTTAGAATCATCAAAATTTCAAGAACATTACAAGAATATTGCTCACCCTCAGACCGCATATTTCGGTCTCAATTTTCAGTAGTTGCCTGTTTTGTTGCAATGCTTATAACAGAGAATCGCATGACTGATACATCCCGTTTTTCTAAAAGGCACTGTTTGGGTGAAATTTGATGAATTTCTTGAAATTTTTAGACCTGAAATTTCTTTTTTATTTATGTTCCCCTGACACAACATCAGATTTGAAAAACTAGGGATACTTTAAGGATATACTTAGGATCAAAACGAAAATTCTTATGAATATCGAGGCTGGACAAAATTTATTTTATTGCTATGAAAAAGAATCTATTAAAGTTTCTCACTCAAAAAAGTTATCTGCATTTTAGTACCAGGTGCATGAATTATGATGTAGTTTCCATAACTGCAACAGATCTATTTTTTGACAAAGAAAACAACCTCACTTCTCAAGAGGACTCACTTCGAAGCTTGGTATGCATGGTATAAGAGTTTTTCGGCAATCCAGGCAATATTATCTCCAATATTATCATAATCATCATTATTATTATTATTATTGTTATGGCCTGTGTCCCAGACCTCAGTTACGAAAAGTCTTTCCTTTTTGGGTCTGGAACATAGGCTATATTTTCTCACGAAACAGTTTCTCATACAGCGCATATTTTCTCGTTCCTCATTCCGTTCCGTTTCTCGCGTATCAATGGGAGCCATGCGAGCGAGAAACTTGGGTTACAACGATCGAATTAGCTGAAACCGCAGATGTTGAATTCTCCGGATGCCAACACATATGAGGCTTGATGTGATTGGCTGTTTCTTGACAAGAGTGATTATTCTATTTTTAAGTTCTTTTGTCTTTGATAAGTTGTTTTGAAAGTAATACCATCCTAGAATCCCATTGTTTTAGCGTCGACAATTATGACTGAAAACGATAATCACTAAAGAACTGAACGAAAATCTATTATGCTTCGTTGCAAGTTTCGTCTCCTGTGTGGAAAACAATCTATTTCTGGACTTGGTCGTTTTCTGGGTACGTAAAATAACTGGTGAGAACTATACAATTTAGATCATGGATGAAATGTAACTTTATGTGACTAAATTCCAGTTATATAGTTGTTCAAATGGTTGATGTTTAGTGTTTCTGGAGCTTCAAAGAGCTCGGCAAGCACGACCTGCTGGAAGACTGCAGGAAGGAAGCAGGTCTGTAGGCCAATGAAGCTAGGCAAGGGCACTTTGCGAGCAATGAAATGATTTCGTTGCTTTGCAATGAGTAGCAACTAGGTAACATTTTGGAAATACAAACTTCAGGATAAAACGCAGAAGATGGGTTTTGTAAGGGTTGGAAGTTGTCATTTGCAGGCCGGGCGGAGCAGATTCCTGCCGAGCGTCGTTTGATTTTCTCTCTCACATTCATTCATTCCCCAACAAACGGTCATTCATTACCGAAAGGCGAATGTTACCGAGACTGTCAAATAATTGTCCAGTGGCGGCAGTATTCGGCGCCTATCAAACCGAACATTCCTTACTCGGTAATTCTTTGCCGGCTGTGCAAAGTTCAGTGTGTTTGCCACATGATCAACAAAGTTTTGAATGTCGTGAGGATTATTCTTTCCCTTATTATCTCGCCTTCCCACTTTCCAATGGCTACAATTACAACACGTGTTTTTAGTCTTGAGCACTAATGGGCCTAGCCGAATGTCCTCAACGAAAAATAGATGGTACTTGGTCTTTGGCAAGTATATCGTAGAATAGGCCTAGCCAAAACACAAGCATGCCAACCGTACACTCGCAGAGATGCATATGAAATATTAGGATCTTGCAGCTCATGTGTCGTGTCGAAGTTAATTTATCAATAATGAAGTGGTATGCGAAAAACAAGGTAATTGCTTCCAGGCAGGTTCCTTTACACTTTTACATTTAGATGGGATGGCTGCTCTGATCAGTGGCGGATTTAGGGGGGCAAGTGGGGTCAATTGCCCCCCCCTTCATGATGAAAACTTAGCTGGCGCCCCTCATTTGGCGAGAAAAGCGCCCCTCATCCTGACTCTAACGCAAAATTCTCTAACTATTTTGATTTAAATATGGGGGAGATAAATAAGTCAAGGCCCTATTTAGTTAAATCAAAGAATTTTCTTTAAAAAGCATCTAAAAAATTTTTGTGCGCCATCGGCGCACTCACTCTCCATTGCATTTTTGGCACCCTCTTTGCACATTGCCCCCCCATCAACTTCGGGCTGGATCCGCCCCTGGCTTTGCTGGTACCAAAATGACAAAATTCTTCATGCTGATGACAAAACGAGAAAGCCCAACATCTGAGTGCTTGAACTCATTCTCCTAATTGGTCCAAATTTGCAAAATCCTAAAAGTACAACATCCAGCTCTTTGTCCCAGTAGATCATTTTGTAGCCCTCATTCTTTACTCTTCCTGGAGTATATAGTATAGTTAACCTCCCGAGGACTTTTTATGAATTTTTTTGAAAAAATCTCCGAAAACCATGAACAAGTTTTATACATCTTGGGATTCTGAAGGTATCTTGAGCTAGGTTTAAGCACAAACCCCTTGAAAGTTTTCAGAGACTGAATGCTTATGGCAAATTGCTTCGAATATATTTGTTAGGATGTTGGTAAAGATTTCTTTTCATTCCAAAGAAAGCTCCGAGTGTCCACAAGATGTTTAATCAAAACTTCTCATTGTTATGTGTAATTTGAAACACAAATTGTGCTTGATTAAAATTGATCGATTTAGTATTTGGTCTTGGCTTTTCCTGCATCAAAATCTTCAAGTGTTGAAATTTCACATGACCTAAATTGGGGTAGCCTTGAAATGTTTATTATTGAGTTCTTTATTATGAAAATACAAAGCTGTTGACTGTCTAACTGCCAAATTACAATACAAGGAACAACTGAAATGAAAGTTTGCCAAAATTTTTTAAGATGAAAGAAAACTTTTTACATATTTTTCCTGGTACTGGAGTGTCTATGTTTGAATTTAAAATGATTGTGGCTTGGAACAACAAGGCAAATGGGATCATCTTATTACTTAAGAGGATCCCATCAACATTTTTATCTGACTTGCCCCAGCCTTGTTAGTCATAGCAAATTATTTTTGGAAGAAAAACCACTTGTAGCTTATGAACACAAATACCAAAGGCAAAATATTCAGGATTGAAGGTTTTGTAAAGCCGTAGTTCACATTTGTCAGATGTAAATCTTTTCAGGTTGATTATTTTGTTGCATGGGAGGACTATAATTTCTCTTATTTGGTAAAAATGAATCAGCTACTGTCACCCCCCCCCCAAATCTTTGTCTTTGAAAATTCTGACAAATTCGGAGAGAAAGTTTCCATTTTCTAAAGTTCCAGAAGAAAATGGATGGGTTTTGAACCTCAAAAGTCCCAAATATGGGTCTCAAAATGCAACTGTTCCACTAGAATTGTGTATCTTTTTGAATTATAATAGAAACTTTTCAAGATCTCTAGTTTTAGCCTTGGATTTTCTTCATCTTAGTACTGAAAATTGGTTTGTGGTAACTGTATCTTCCATCAATGTAACTTTAAAGAAAAAGGAAACTTGATTTTTGGAAGTTTAACACAGGCTTTCCCCCCAAAAAATACCTTTACAATGGGTATGAAAATCAACTGAAAATCCTTAAATGGGTCCTCCCTGAAAAAGTTGGGCGGCATGACCCTGTTATCCTGAGACTCAAGTTTCCTCCCTGACAACATTGTGTGTAGCCTATGCGTAGACCCATTGTCCCAAAGGAGGAAAGGGTCTACGAAACAAAGAGCAAGGCTTGCTACGGCCGCCCAATTACTCATTCTAATCCCCTTTTCAAATTAGTTGTGAAACGGGTTGAAACCATAGAAATAGAAATATTTCTATGGTTGAAACAAAGGCTGCATAAATTAAGTATCCAGAAATCTAGAAACCTCNTACGAAACAAAGAGCAAGGCTTGCTACGGCCGCCCAATTACTCATTCTAATCCCCTTTTCAAATTAGTTGTGAAACGGGTTGAAACCATAGAAATAGAAATATTTCTATGGTTGAAACAAAGGCTGCATAAATTAAGTTTCCAGAAATCTAGAAACCTCAGTAGCAAGCGTTTGCTCTTTGTTTCGTAGACCCTTTCCTCCTTTGGGATAATGGGTCTACGCGTAGGCTACATTGTGTGGGGCCCCAATGAGGTAATAAGGGTGTATCCCATACATAATGGCTCGTATTTTCCTTTGTCCAGTTCATCTGTTGGCAGGTGGTGGGCCATTTGAAGAACTTGTTTACTCCAAATGACTCTCAGTATATCTATGGAAATGGCTGCAGACAAATGTCAACTAAAACCACAATACATAAAACATTTGGTTTTATGAGCCATATTTTTCTACTTTATTGTAAAGACCCAGCCACAGTTCTCTGCCACAAGTACTCTTGGATTCAATACTTCAATATCTTGGTTAAGTTGATGGTCTGCTGCAATCTCTGAGATTATATATTGTTTTGCTCTCTGATATTTATGTCTGGATTTATAATCTTCCTTAACCAAAAAAGTTGATTCATTTCAACAGTCTTAATGGCATTTGAAGGCAGGTTTATACTGTTAATAGTTTACCTTTAAAAGTTTACTCTTTCTATAAACGACACCAGCACAAAGCCCTCTAGTTGGTAAAGATGTTCATCTACAGTATACTTTTCAGCATTTGGACAAGACAAATTAAAATTGAAAGTCATATTTCCCTTCCCTCCCAGTGCACCCAGTGCTCCCAAATTTCTCGACATGGAAATTGACAGTCGTAGGGTGGATTTTCCCTCTCTAAAATAACTTATTTCATATTTCTCCATAATTGATGAAACAACAGGACAGTAGGTGGCTCTTGTTTTGTAGCTCGTGTTTTGTGGCTCGTGGCTCAAGTCCTGGATTGAATTTTGTCGATAATGAAACTGTCTGATCGGAAAGTTGGGGACTTTTTCCAATCCCAATTAAATTCATTATCTCAGTCTTTGCAACAGAGTCAACAGAGCTTTTCATTGTTCTTCGAAAAAGCCTGGATCAAGCGATATTTTTGTACATTTAAAATTAGAGAATTACTGATTGGCACTAGAGCTTCTTTCAATATTATGCTCAAATCTTAGATATCGAAGGTCTTGATATTTTGGCCCAAGTGAAGGTACACCACTGTTTCGCTTGAGTTCCTTTCCGCAATATTCTCGTATGATTTAGGAACCCCATAGGTGGAATCCCCAATTGTACAATGTTGACGACGAGACGAATTGTCGCTTTCCGTTTCTCGGATTTCTATTGGGAGGGAAAAACGATGAATCATGTGACCTTAGACACCGAGAGACCTTCTTAACCAATACGGTATTGACAGATAAAATATTTCGAAACAGTAATCGCCTTTGAAATAATGGTCTGTTGTCGGCTGAGTTTATTGAATGTGCTAATTTTGATCATGTTTCTTTCACTTTCATCATTTTGATACTGTTTCTTTGCAGGGCATATTGGATACTCGAAAATCATTCTGTGGAAGCTCAATACGAAGTATGTGACATTGCCCCGACATTAGATTTGACAATACTTTTTCTGACTTCTAGTACAATTTTGGCCTAGCAACGGTCTAGTCAGGGGTATCATTTGACAATATTGGTCTAGCGAACGGTCATGTTATCATATTATTTGGTACAAATTTGACAATATTGCTCTAGAGAATAGTCAAAATTGATCTAGCCAGGGGTACCATTTTCGTAAAAAGTGGTCCAGGGAATGGTCAAAATTGGTCTAACCAAGGGTACCATTTTCGTAAAAATTAGTCTGGTCAACGGTACCACTTTGAATATGCTCGCGGCCGACAACTACCCAAAATTTAATGTCTTTCAAAGAATTACACCGGGAAGACCAAAAAGGACCTCATCGGTTTAAACATTTGTTACACGCGGAGTAATTGAGGTATTGGACTGAATCAAAGTTTAGTTGATGGCCAAAGGGCTGAAGTAGTTTAAGATATAGGTAAAATTTCGTTTACAAAGGTCTGTAATTTCAAAATGCACAAAACGAGGTCTAAAAACTCTCGATCAAAATTCTAAACAATTTCATCACTAAAATCTTTCCAAATGCAACAACGTATATGGTCTGATACTTTAGCAAAAGTCAGTTTTTAAGCCTCGAGGGAAATGAAAAGTATCTGCACTTATCTTTTTTCACGCATTTCAAAGTAATAGTAACTTTCATAGATCCAATTTACCTATATTTTATAATTCTCAGAAAAATGGAAGAAAAATCACAAGATATACTTCATACTCTCAGCTATCAATCAAATTTTTATTCATTCCAATAGCTTAGATATTCTCCGGATTACAAATTTTCAAACAGTTGCAGTTCTTGTTTGTCCATCTGATATCGAACAGATGCTTTTATTGCCATCCTTTGTCAAACAAACAGACTTTTTCATGAATCACTGGATATATCTTCGTATTCTCGTCTCATGTCGGTGATTTGTCATGTAAGACGAAATATTTTATTAATAGGCCATATGAGTGTCTAAAGTATGTTAAATCGTCAAGGGCAAACACGCTGGTAAAAACTTGGAACATTGATTGAAAAAGATCTTGACATTAATTTTGAACCGAATCGAAAACGAAGCGAATGTACCTTCAGTCCAACCCTACCGGAATTTTGCTTTATGCGAGAAAGGCCTTTCGATTTCTGGTAGGGTAAACGTTATTTGCATATTGCTTGTATTTTCGTTGAAAGTGAAAGTTGACTCACTATTTATAAAAACACAAAACTTTTAGATGAAGTGATAAGTTTTCTTCATGATTTGAGCAATAATTGCACCCCTTTCCTTTCCTTCCATGTTGACCCATTTCTTTTCTCCTTGAAAGTGTACGCAAATTTCGCCTTTTACCCAATGTTTGGGGATGTTTTGAGTCTGGAATCACCGAGATGTTAAAATTTTCAAATGTAGCGAAGATTGTGTAACAAAGTGAATGGAATTCGTCTGGTCTTTGCAAGATTACGATCAATTTCTTTATGAAAGATCTGTTTTTTAACTGTTGGCCTCCGATAGTAATCTGGCGGTCTTTACAAAACCAAAACCATCTTAGAGAGTCTAAGGTTTACCACAACGGCTTAGCTGTTATTGCATTAAGTAACTGCAACATTCATATTCAATTATTGGACGTTCGGACACATTGAGATAAATGAATACTAATACTCTGACTAGTAAAGTAGTCTTGTAGAAAGGTAAACTTGCTTTTTTAATCTGTTCATGTCTAACTTATTGGACGAATTGCGGCAAAAAGTTTCCAGCGAACATTTTGTTATTCAGATTGACAAGTAAGGATATAGTTGGAAACATAAGAAGAAATTACGGGAAACTAGCTAATACAAACGTAAGGCAAGAATAATAAGTCAGCAATCCATTTTCGCTCTTTATTTTTATTTATTAGTCCAAGACTTGACCATGTCTATAAGTTTAAAAACAGGCCTAAAACTTGCACAATGGGTTGGGCGCTTCAGAGCAATGTCACTCTACTAAAAATGGCGTAAGCAAAAAGATCTTTGTGATAGCCTCGCATTCGTTAGCCATGTTGTCTATGTCAAAACGAGGCAATGCATGAATGTGAAGACCGTTTCACCTGCATCAGACCAGTTGACATTCTTAGCATGTCAAGAATGAAAATAACATACAAAAATAGGTTATTCTTAGCAGACTTCGTTGAAATATTAATGTACCTTGCTGGTAGCCTGTATACAGCTCTATACTTGTTTTGCAGATTACTTATTTTGGACAATAAGCCTGTCCCATAACATTCTTTATAACTTCCATGAATAGAAATCTCTAATTTTGGATTTAAATTCAGAAATTGAAGCGTTTTTGTGAGGCTATTGTGAAAAACAAAGGCGTTGCATCTTAATATAGAAAACAAATTGGTAATTTTTAGAAGTTCTTGCATTAATGATATGCTTGTATATTATTAATATTTTGTTAATGATTAAAACAAACATGGAGTTGTTTATTTCTTATCTGTGTTTTTCGCTTGATTGTCTTCCATCTTGTTTTTATCATAAATAACTTAGCGCAGGCTAAAATAGCTAAATATTTGAAAACCAAAAGAATGGAAGCTCTCTTTACTCTTTCTTGTTCTGTGATTAATAGTTAATTAAACCTTCACATATTTTATTCATGACTAACAGAAACAAACTTTCGAGCTCGAAAACGTGAAGGCAAATCATAGAATGCTCGCTGCATGCTTCGTACATGCCCAAATTTAATCGGCCTAATCCTGTATTCATACTGCAATTGCTTGAATCGAACGATACAGTATTGGTTAATCAACACACTGGATGGAGATGCCTGAGGTACTGCTGCTGTACTTTGCTTTGTCGTGAGATGAGTGTTTATGGGTAACATAATACATGTATTTTTTTATAGAATTTTTTGTAAGAAAGTCAGCACTCAGATCACCAAAAATTTAGAAACTCAAGTATTGAAAAAATTAAGAAAACTTTTCGTGTCGTCTGAAGCTTTTTATTTCACCTGAAGCCTATTTCCACTTGCTTCTTGTACTTTGTTACTATGAGGCTTGGTATCATAGAACTGGCCATGAAACGCTCATGACGAGATGAGATCCCCAGTGGCGTGACCACGGTATGGTATGGGCGGCAATTGTATGTGCGGCAATTGCCCCCCCCCCCACTTTTGTCGAAAGATGGTCCTCAAGATTCCTTTAAACCCGAAGAGAAAATAGCTGGGTATAGGTTGGGTAAGAATTTTCCAAGAAATGTCAAATCTTCCATTTAACACTGGCATATTCTATGGCACTGGCAAATATGGAATCAGGGGGTGCATTCTAAGCCAAGCTAAAGGATGTTTCATCAAAAAATTTCTTGTGCTCTGATCTATAGGAAAACTGTCACAAAACTATCAAAGTTTCCTTGTCGCCAATTGCAAGCATATGATATTGGGAGAAGCATGCTAAGCCAAAGTAAAAGGCGTGGCCACAAACCTTTTCCTGGGGCCTTCGCCCCCAGACCCCTCATTTCATTGCCCCCACTTAATTTACCTTTACCGCACCACTGGATCTCGTACTGATACACACAACGTGAATTTGAGGATCTTTTAGCTTTAAGAAACTTTCAGTATCCAAAATCTGGTAGGTTAAAAAAATTTCAATATGGGTCAGTTTCTTAGAGATTTCTTAGAAATTCGAGGGGGGTATCACTCTGTAAAAGTCTCGTACAGTACACCTTTGGCAAAAATCTCTTTGTTTTATGAAAAATCCTATTGTTTTAATACATCTTGTACGCCATTTTGGAAGAGCAAATGATACACCCCTCGTAGAAATAGACGTGTACATGAGTGTCGGAAAATGAAAACTGTATTGGAAAACTGAAAGGAATTTAGGAACCAGCAAAGGATCCAGTGCACTGAATTTTATTCACCACTGTTGTGTCGCCATGGTCTTACTTTAGTTTAGGTGGGCGTAAACAAGGGAGTTCACCTCAGGAATGATTTTTGCGCTGCATCTGCTGTTAGTGCCCTGTTGGAGTGCTGTGTTTCGCGGATGATCTCATGGTATCTCTTTGAAAACTTATTAAGAAGGTCTATGGTACGCCCACGCTTATATGATATCATTTGTAAACACTGAATTTATCAAAAATAGATATATAAAAAATGTTTTGATGGCCCACACTTGGCCCACCGGCGTGGTCGCTTTCCGTATTTATTGCTCAGCCTTGTTGCTCAGTAATGCTGTGTCGCCCTATGTCATCTTGATTAGTTTCAAAACAGACAGCAGCGCCTATCTTACTCCATGACTATGGGACTATGCTTTCTCCAAAGCAGATCACTTCTAGTGATTTGCTTTGGAGAACGCATAGTCATAAAGTAAAGAACACACGATGTGCATATACCAACATTTTATTCCCCAGGTTCTTTTTGATTTCGGTTTCGCATTCCGTTTCATTTCCAAAAAATTCAATTAAAGAATAAACAAAACAAGCAGGACGCGAGGGGGACGCGACATGAAGTTCAGCAGATCATTGTGTGACTCATGTTGTCATGTACGGTACATGGGAAACGGACACTGCTTGCTTATTTCCCACTGTACCATTTCCTCATGAAATTGACCAGTATACTCGGTTGTAAGTACATACACTAGCAAATGAGTCACGATATACCACGAGCAATAGGATACATACATTCTAAAAATTAAGCGTGCGCGCAAAGGACCCTGGGTGATAATGCCTCTTTAATTCTTAGTTTGTCCAAATTTGGAGATTTCCTGCATAACCGGGTGACTAGGTGATTGCTCTGTTCGGAGAGCTGCTTTGGAAAAGTTGTGGGCTCTTTTACTGCTAAAATCTACCAAAATGCAACGAAATGGTTGAAATTTTTTAAGCCGAAAAATTCACCTGTTGCGATGAAAACAAATTCCAGGAAACGTGCAGAATCCTGACCACAACAAATGAAATCGAAGTATGAGACGTAACTATCTTGTTTTAGTAGTTGCAGAAGAAACAATCTAGTCCTAACTCGTAAGTTATCACATCATATTGTGTTGAAAATGTTTACACTTTACAATGAAATCGTGTATGAAATGATTATTCTTAAAGTTAAAGTTACCATACATATAACATTTATTGTAATGTGAGTGCCTTGTCTCAAAAGATAAGTGCCCCGTAAAGGCCTGCTGGATTTATGCGCCCTGGGCTTGAATACCAAATGGTTTTCTACCTTTGGAAAGTTTTGTCGACAAAGGGTTGCGGCGTTCCGTTTCCAAGTTCCTTATGATATCCAGCTACCTTTTGTCATCAATTTCTTTCGAAATCTTAATCCCCAAAAAAAGGTTTTTGACGAACTCACTGGGATTTCGTGGCAATTGTCGACGAATTCATTAGGCCCACAGCTTCTGCCATTTACAAAACAATGGAGTTTGGCCTAACCCTGATCATCCCTGATCGATATAAAAAATTCTGAGGGATCATTATCGATTTCATTTTCATTTTTGGAATGGAATTAATTCTTTGGATGGAATTAGGAGGAATTAGTTGGCAGAGATAAATAGTTACTGTAACTCAAGAGCTGCATATGCAAGTCTAAAATTAGCCGATTGCATTTTAAGATTTCGACACGTTTGTGCATCTTTTCGCTATAGGCATTTCTGCCTTTACGCCGCAGTGCACCACAAACAGCGACAAACAAATTTCATTCATGAGTTGTAAGTGGATTACCATTTACCAACAACTAGGGCTTGTTCCTCAATTTGTAGTAAACAGAGCAACAGGACGCCGTTCTGAAGTAAACAAAAATGACTCACCAGTCATCTTCAATTTCGAGATTGTAAATAACTCAGTTTCATAGCCAGTAAACAATGAATCATCGCGCTCCCGCTCACCACATTGAGGTAGCAACATGGGCTTGGTGCAAGGCGGTGCAAGGTTTTGTGGAGAGAAGGCTTGCACGTAAGGTGTGACAAAAGAACTTAGCTGCTGCAAATATATGAAAAAGAAAGCAAGATATGTACCAAAGAAATTAGTTGTTATCTTGTAATTAACGATTTCCGATTAATGTTCGTCATTTTAATGCAATTTGAACTTGAACAACAAGAAATTGAAATTTCAAAAATATAGAAATAGCTGGAAAACAGGAAATTTTTTTGTTTTGTTCTGGCAGCCAAGTTTTTAGGTTTGCATCACAGGCCCGTCGGAACGAAATTCATATTGGGGGGGCTGAAACTTCATGCGAGCGGAGTGATGATAAATGGGGGTCCGGGGGCTTGCCCCCGGGAAAATTTTTCATGGCCACGCCCTTTAGATCGTTGGAAAACGCCCCATTTTTGGAGAATTGATAATTTAAAAAAGCAAAGGATGAACTCTGATGGGAGTCTTTCCGAGAAAATTCTGAAAAATGGGACTTCAATTTTCAGGAGGATATAGATTATATTTGAATTCCATAATATCAAGGATTTTTTTTTTTTTTTTTTTTTTTTTAATATCAAGGATGATAGCTGGATAAATTCTAATAACTTCCTCGAATATAAATGATAAATAAGTTTGAATCTTCATTTCCATGAGATGGGCTTTCACAGCCTTTTTTACTTACAAAAGTGAACGAACTGCAGCAAATTATTGGGGGGGCTGAAGCCCCCCCAGCCCCCCCGGTTCCGACGGGCCTGCATCAGATTGGTAAGAGTTGGGTTATTGTCAGGCATCACTCCATAGAAACCTCGTGAACACTTTTGAAGAAAACATTCCTGCATCCTCTACAGAAATCTTGTTCTTAGTGCTCTCCTTTTGAATAGCCTGAGGTCAGACAAATCAGAAAGGTGAAATAAAAAAGCGAAAGGAACGGAAACGAGGGCCTGAAATGAAAAACATAGGCGTAGGAAACAGGGGGACAAGGGGGGCTGCAGCCCCCCCAACGTGAGAAAATTTTGCAAAAATCAGCCATAATCGGGCAGAAATCTGCCTCAAGTCGGGCAAAATTTTCTCAAACAATGGACTTTTTATCGGGCAGCCCCCCCAAATTTTATCTCCCCCTACGCCGATGATGAGAAATAAAAAAGAATAATAATCTAAGGCAACGTTTGGAAGGATTGATGCACCCAAGCTTTATCAGCTCAAATTCGTAAGTCTGACGTTGGCGAAAGCAAAATTGCTAAATTCTTAGTGTTCACTTCATATTTGACTGAGATCTTAGTAACGAATCTTGATTTTCATTTCTTTCCAGGTTTCGTCCTCTTGTGCTCACGTAGAGACGACCTTACTTGTTGATTGCTTTTCAAAAATTTATGTAAATCGGACTAAAACCGCGACTAAAATGCACCCTAACCAGTGGCGTCGTGCATTAAGCTCTCACGACGCCACTGGTTCGCACTGGCGGTTAGGGTGCATTAGCCTGCCTTCAGCCTCAACTAGTTGCGTATGGATGCATATGTTCAACCTTTGTACGAGCATGATACCACAGTACAGGAAAGTATAGGGGTGCCCCCCCCCCCCCGCTTGAAAGAAATGCTGCATGCTGCAGACGACATATGAGCATTCAAACAGCAAACAGCCAACATCTATATTTAGTGCTTTAGTCATATTGTGTGATTTGGTTTCGTTAGTTTCTTTCCCTCAAAACGTGCCTCTCGCCGGCTGGGATGACGTCACCATGGTTGTTCTCTTGGAACCAAAATATATACTTTGAAAGGTTTCATACAAACTGGCACGCGTTGATTTGAAAAGAAGATTATTGTGACGTACCAGACAACCGATGGATATTAAATTTGTTTGTCGATTCAAACATATTCGCTAATCCATTTATCAAAATATGCATAATTGAATCATATAAAATATCAAGCATTCTTGGCGAATGAGTTGTTCTTTCCCTTTTGAAATACGTGTAAAGCAGGGTTGCCATATTGGCTTTTTTTAAGCCAAATTTCACAATTTTGGCTTTTTTTCAACCTGTCTGGCTTGGAAAATTTGAGTTTGGCTTTTATCTTAAATTTGGCTTATTTTTGGCTTTTTTAAATTCATATTTTCCTTTCACAAATTTCTTGTTTCTAAGTCTTTTTGGCTGTAATAAGGCACCATTTTAGCAAATTAGGCCCTACCTGGATGCCATATTTAGTTCACCGACACAGGTAGGCTCATTTGAAAAGTCTCTTGTTTCGTTCAGTTGCAGGGATTTTTGCAATGAGTCTACGACCACAGGTAAACACAAAAAAATTGGCTTGTTTGGGCATGCGTGGTGAGGAAATAGCCTCACTACATAAGGACCCTCAACTTACACTCATCTAATTGAAGTGAATTAATGTTGTTGTTGTCGCTCCAGTCAAGGGCCTTATGGACTAACAGACAACCGATGGATATTAAATTTGTTTGTCGATTCAAACATATTCGCTAATCCATTTATCAAAATATGCATAATTGAATCATATAAAATATCAAGCATTCTTGGCGAATGAGTTTTTTTTTCCCTTTTTCAATT
>REGL01001175.1:18618-47434 GCA_004194395.1 Aurelia aurita complex sp. Pacific | reverse complement strand
GCCATGTTTTAGATTGTTGGTTATCCATCAAGCCCACGATGATAGTTGCGTTTCTTTCTACCATTTATAACCAAACTAGAAGCTTAACATACAACAAGAATATAATCTGGTAACCATCAGTGCTTTTTGCAGGATGTTTCAAAATCAGGCAGCCCCAAAAAGAGCTACATTTACTACTTTCGAAAGCAGTAGATCAGCAATGCATAGAAAATAATTTGGTCTTTGATTTACTTGCCAAAAAAACACATTTGGAGATCGGACTTATAATAAAATGTCGGTGATTTGTCAAACAGGAGTGCTTTTTGGGACACCCAACTCTTGGTGTATTTACAGTTTAGAGAATACGTCTGGCAATCTTGCGTCCTGGTCGTAGAAGATATAAGAATTTTGGAGGGAGTTTGTAAGAATGTCGTAGGCCTTCAGTATGAGTCAAACCTTGCGCAAAAATTGTCAGAAATGGTAAAAACGTTCAGAAATGGAGTAGAGTTTGGTCTTATCTAAACCAGAGGTCGAACCATCAAAATATGGCATGCTTCTTAGCCATTTGTACTCCATACCCCCCTCCCCCCAACATGGTCTTCAGAAGAAAACGGTTCCTAACTACTTGGCCTATCGAAAATCTGTAAAAAGATATCATAACACACATAGGCCCGTCACTAGAAATGAGACATATTTGAAAAGTAAGTAAAAAATTTTGAATTTCATTTCTATTTTCAGCTTGAATTTTTATTCACGATTCTGTTTAAGCTTGAACAAACAGATTTTCCGCGTTACATATTCCCGTTTACATTTCGCAAATGAATCGCAGACCCGGAAAACGTGGCTAGCAAATGACGATAAGAAGCAACTGTTTCAATTTGATTTCCTTTTGTTTGAATCATTTAATCGTTCTATCCACCTGGAAAATTTGTTCACAAACTGATTACTCATCAATGGTGCCTTCGTCAACGTCGAGGAAACAGTATAATATCCTGATAAGGTTGTCTAAATCAGGCGAAAGAGTTTGATTTCCCATTAGGAACTACAAACGGTATCTATTTTTGATGTAGGCCATTCTTACAGCTGCTTTCAAAAGTGTTCGATAAGCCAGTATCCAGAAATATGTTTTTCCAGGAAACATAAATCAAATTGAACATACATTCGAGTGTTTTAAGATCACTTTGCTGAGATGTATTACTCTTTTAAGTAGCTTGTTCTAAAAATAGTGGTAAAACAGACTCGTTAGCTATTTGATATAAGCCATTTATCCGTCTGCTCGCGTGGCAATAGGGGTAATCAGAAATTGCATTAATATGTAATGTAACTCCGCCTGCAGAAGTGTTACTGTAAATTATTAGATAAAGTGAAGCACAGCCTTTCGGAAAATGAGTCGTTAGACCGCCTCTATAGCTGATAAGAAACAAACTATAAAACAAGAACATACACGTTGATTTAACGACCCACTGCTAGTGCTAACCATCTCATAAATCGAAAGACTGAGCAGGACCGCATAGCAGTATATATGCTCAGGTGCAAATAAAGAAAAATATAAATTTATAACAAAAGATGGCAACTTTAAGGTTTATTGAATTACCAGAGACGTCCCCTACCAAGGACCAGGGAGTTTTAACCACACACTATTGCAAGGTAAGGTTTAAAACCCAGGAGATTTTCAGTAATCCGGACGGTACCCCCATGCCCCACCCAGCCCTCCAATATGACAAGAGAGACCTGTACAAGCACAACGGCACTGAAAATATCACTGATCCCGGCTATGGACTAACCATGTTCTTTTGTACGCCGAATGAAGCAAAACAAACAACCTAGGCCATAATCCTATCATACGAAATTCGACCCTGGGATCGCAAACGATCATAGTTACCGATAGGTCTTTCAGAATGAATTCAGCAAGAGGCATATTCCACTTTATACCCTGCTCATTCCCTTTGAAGAGAAACATTTTAAATCGAATGTCTCACGATAAAGTCGAAAAGTAGAGGGAAGGTATATCTGACGTTCACGCATAGTCTTTGGCTGAAATCGTAGAAAAATTGTCGTTTCAAGCACACTCGAAAACTAGAACCGTATTACTTCACAAAACTCATAAAAATACGACAAGGTCCTCGCCGCCATCTTTAGCGTGCATTGCAAATTCTTCAGAATTCCATGTCTTAAATTTCTTATTCTAGTTGAAAAAAAATGGTCCATGGCCTTGTCAGTTGAAGCAAATAGTATGTCTTTCTCAACTGTTGCATTGACTTTTTCCTTGAAGACTGCGATTTCCTTAGTTCTCTTTCTTTTTGAAATTTGGAAACTGTTTTTGCATATTGTATCCAAAGCATAGGGTCTGCGCGCAGGCTAACAAAAATAAAGTACGGGCGAGAGCTTTCAGGGTCAAATTCCCCGTTGATGGTCCCCGTTGATGGTCCCTTTCCAAAAAAAAGGACAAACTATGTTTATCATAATCTTAGGAACATTAATACGATCAATGTCTCAACTGAAAACCTTGAAACAAAACCCAAACAATCTGCTCCTTGAAGCAGGTGGTTTCGAAACCGTAGAAGCTGAAATCAACTTCATAAAAGTTTTGAACTTCTACACAACACTAACGACTTGCTCTTCTTTAAAATTGAAAGCCTGAAAAGTCTACCGTTGATTAAAGTTCAACAAACAGAAAATTTCAAGAAAGAGTAACCAGTGCAACTGTACGAGGAAAAGAAAGCCAAACAGCACCCATTTTCAAGGCGTTTACCTTTCCTTGAACAGCTTTCTGGATGGGGAAAATCGCATGATTTTGCTTGCTTAGAAACAACTTTTAAGCACTCACCATTTCGCAGATGGCCATGTTATGTTGCTAAACAGGCTAATCTTAGCTGAGGTCAAGACATAGCGAAATATGAGAAGTAAAATTTTACTAGGTATTTCAGAGATAGTAGTATTTAAGTCTAGAGCTGGATAACAGTGCGTGGGGTGACATGAAATATGCCTCACTTCTAACAGTATTTAAAGAATAATTTCGTTATTTTAGATTTTCAGGTCATCTTATCTTTATGTTATGTTGCATCATAGGTTGCTTACAGGTTTCACCTGTAAAGGACAACCATTTTTGATAGAGCATCACGATAAGCAGAAGTCCTGGTCAAATGGTGCATGCAAACGTATCACCGAATTTTACTCAAGATTTAAAAGATGACCAAGATTTAAACATAGTTGAAAACAGAATCATCATAGAAGCAACAATTTCTTTCATTGAAGCAACAGAGCGTTTTTAATTCAAAACGTAGAACGCAAACAGCAGCACCCCTCCCCTTACCTTTGCTGGATTTATCAGGGTAACTTGGTACCAAATAGTTAATAAAATGTATATATTTTTATCCACATTGGATCCCAAATTTTGAAAATCTTAAGTTTTTCTTCATCATTTGGAATTTGGTACCAAGCTACCTTACATTGTTCCTTTTGTTTGTTGAAGTATTATAATTGTAAGTGCCATCCGAAGTAGGGACCAGATGACCTTGTGTCCTTTCCTGCTTTGGATGGCACAGTAACGAGTAATCTTTCGTGTTTTAATTGTTTTGATGATGATATAAAAAAAAACAAAAACAAAAAATTTGCTCAACATTGCGGCAGCCCAAGGCCGTACGAAGTATCTCAAATTTGAGGGATAACACTTCAAGGGCACTTGTTTGATTAAGCTAAAGGGATGATACTTCCTGAAAACGAAAAGGGCACTTTCTTGTTAACTTAGGGGGGCACGGGCCCCAAGTGCCTCCCGGTTCATACGTCTATGGTGGCATCATAGGTTCCGTTGTCAATGTAAATTATGTGACTTATGACTTAAAAGAAAATTAAGCTACTTTGCTATGATTGTACTTTTGGACTTTTCTGAAATTTTCAGTATTTTCAGAATAAGAGGAGTTCTCTTCTCATTAAGAAGTCAAGAAACGTTTTGAAAAAACTTGTATTCGTCGTTATTTCTAAACTTTTTGAGAAAACATAAAATAATGTCCAAGAAACTNTCCAATCATAAGTAAATGGCCAGATTTCCACAAACAATGTCTCGAAGAAATCTGGAGACTTCAAAAATTAATTTCAAAGTTGATGTTGAGATCTACTAATTAGCTCAAATAGTTTCACATATTCGTATAGTTTTCGTAATTAAACGTTGTCCTTTTTCTGCTTGGTCTTCACAAATAAAATTGTTTGAGATCAAGGGCTCCACATGGAGAGAGCGATGGGCTCCAGTGCTCCACCATGGAAATCGTTTGGGCTCCAGGGCTCCATGCTGTCAAAATGATGGGCTCCAGTGCTCCAGGGACCCCCCCTTTGGGGGCCTCATAGGTTCCGTTGTCAATGTAAATTATGTGACTTATGACTTAAAAGAAAATTAAGCTACTTTGCTATGATTGTACTTTTGGACTTTTCTGAAATTTTCAGTATTTTCAGAATAAGAGGAGTTCTCTTCTCATTAAGAAGTCAAGAAACGTTTTGAAAAAACTTGTATTCGTCGTTATTTCTAAACTTTTTGAGAAAACATAAATTAATGTCCAAGAAACTATGGTCTATAAATGTCTACAATATGGTATCAAGCAAAGTCTTTCACTCTTCTGGTTTACGATTTACAGATTTGATGGCGTCACATCCTCAAATGAGATAAAATATGACGACGGTAGAATTATAGCAAAGTACAGTCGCGGCCATAAATTTAAGACCACCTTTTTGTCAATAACGTTTCTTGGCGTAACGAGATCGAACCCTACCGCTCTGCCTATGTTACTCTCTTGGAGCTAAAAAAGGTCAACTTTCCATGTAGATTCCAAATTTTGATGTTGTTTTTTAAATTTCGGCGCCATTTTGCTATGACGTCACAATGAAATATCTAGAAATTCTCGTAAGTTATGGTGGTGCTGCCGATAAGGGGTGTAACCCAAAGATTGTATTATTCAGCTGGATTTTATATCAATCTATGCACATTCTATTTCTATATATTGCTCCAGGGAGAAAAATAGTGGAGGGCCTTCAGTTAACAGCTGTGGCCATGAGTTTAAAGCAACCGTTGGAAAAGCGTGAACAAATTCTGTGCTTATAATGTAAAAGCCTTTGATATTCGATAATTCGGATAATAAAACAATTTTTGAAAATTGATTCGAATAACTATGCAATTTGTTGCTTCGAACTAAAAGTAAAGGGCTGGTCTTAAACTTACGACCATAGCTGTGGACTTAAGACCCTCCTCTAAACTTTTCCTTGAGCTGAAGCAATCTTTTTGGTGGAGTTTGGATATTTTGCAAACAAATCATAGAAATGAATTTTGTATAGATTGATGTAAAATGCAGCTAAGTAACACATTTTTTGGGTCACACCCCTTGTCGGCAGAACCACTATAACTTCCGAGAATTTCTATATATTTCATTGTGACGTCAAGGAAACTGACGCAAAAATTTAAAAATCAGCATCAAAATTCAGAATCTACATGGAAAGTTGACCTAAACAAATTCCAACAGAGTAAAATAGCCAGAGCGGTAGGGTTCGATCTTGTTACGCCAAGAAACGTTATTAACAAAAATGTGGTCTTAAATTTATGGCCACCACTGTACCTAGAGTTTTTTTCAAGTCATTCAGTTCAAAGAAATAGGCCGTCGAATTGTACACCGAAATTTTTAAAGAGTTGCAATCTTTGCTCATTGCGGCCCCATGGTGGCTAAACAACACCAACACTCCTTTGAAGTTTGACCAGGTTGCTTCAAAAAATCATAAAGCGAAAATATCATAATCAAATTCTGTCTTACCTGTTCGGGTGAATTTTTCTTTGCAATCCTACAACGTACAAAGTCTACAACTTCTTCGTTTGACATTACATCCCATATTCCTAGAACGACAAGATAAATGAAAATAAATCGTTTTGAAGAAACAAACATCAATGTTGCATCTTTGGACATAAGATTATGTCTACAAACGTCAGATGTTTAACTTTTGACCATAGTCACAAGGTTCAAATATCAAAAGACTTTGATTTGCTTCTGATGGTTAAAATTTCTCCTTGCTTATTTACTTTGGGGATTAAAAATTATGTTTAAAAATAAAAGAGCTTTGCTCTACTAAATGAAGACAATGCAAACTGTCTCTAAAAATCTGAAATCTGATCACGTGTCAATTTGCCAGCCAATATTTGTTTCCTATGTTTCATGATATTCATTTTAGCAACTCTTTTTAAAGGGAATGGACATGGCTAACAGCTGGCCTGGGACAAGTTAAAGATATACCGTGTTGTATTTGATAACATTGACACGTGTTGATTGGGTGCATTGTTTCTTTAGCCTATTTATAGCAGCCACTCGATCAGTGGTGTAACGGAGACACTCGGGGCCCGTAGGAGTGTGGTAAGATGGGGCCTTTATGGCAAGGTGCAGTAAATTCATTGCAGATAAGTGTTCTCCCTTTAGACCTGAAAGTTATCCATCCTAATAAACACAATAGTTTCAAAAAGAATTTTAGTAAACATAATGCAAAGTCACAGTGTGTTATTATGTGCTCTTGCTCACAAGAATAGACAAATTATAGGGAATGAATGACAACGGAATTAAAATCCAGTGTTGTGTTAGCATCACTGGTTAGTAAGGGCTTTTGGGATGGCCTAAAGAAGACCAGCATAGTATGGCCAAAAAGCACATAATACAAACAATTTGTTGGGGGCCCCTATTGGTCGAGGGCCCTCAGTTCTTGAACTACGGTAGCCTAAACTGTGTTACGCCACTGCACTCGATATAGCTCTGTCTATTCCCTTTAAAGATTTGAAATCTCCGGTATCCATCCAGTACTTTATTTCGTCTCTGGTCCCATGTTCCCGGTTTCTAATCATGGCTTCTCTAATATGAAACAGATCTCTCTCTCTTGAGGCACCTGTCCGAGTATCTTTCGCAAAAAGCAATGCACACACAGCTGTATTGTGACGTAAAGACAAAAACAAGAGCATCTTTCCTGCTATTAAGCACAAATTTTAGCAAGTTTCATCAGGCCTAATTATCATATTCCACACGTGATGGATGATTTAGTCTAAAGATAGTCCGTTTCAGTCAGGTCAAGTATTTTAAGGACATCGAATTGCAGGTGTATCAGCCTAATCTTGAACATTTTCTACAGCGAAAAAGGCTCTACAAACAACATGGTCTCGCTCATAATCAGAAATAACTTTGCATATAACTGAGGCATCATCGTTTGGTCTTATTATAGCATAAAAACCTGGGATTACATTCGTTTTAGCGAAGATTTATCTTTTTATACGCGCAACCATATTGTTTAAATTGAGATTTCTCAGTGGAAAATCATCGCATTACAAAGTCCTATCTTAGACTAGATCCCCGTTTCTAAAAGACACATAACGCCGGCCTTTTCCGCCGGGGAGCCAAAAACAACGCCAATAAGGGTTGGCAAAAACATAAGCAAGCCTACAAGGTAGAACTCCCTTTGTAATATAAAATATTGATAAAAAGTTGTGCTTAAAGATAGATACCAGAAGAGTCAGATGCAAAAAAACGGAAACTTTTCTAAGCACACTAAGGCCTTTCAATCTCAGGTTATCATCAGAGTGTCACTGGAAGTCACACTAATAGTCATACTCTGATGATAACATAAAGATTGAAAGGCTTTAGTGTGCGTAGAAAAGTTTCTGTTTTTTTTTGCATCTGACTCTTCTAGTATCTATCTGTAATATAAAACATAGAAATAACAATGTTTATCAATAAAAGCATACTTCTCTTGACCTTAAATTTTATTCACCAAACTGGCCGACTTGATTAGAAAATCTCAAGCTACGCTACAAGTTCCACAACCACTATAGCCCGTTTTTTAGCTTTTATGTATAGTAGAGTAATTTGTAAGTAGAGTAATTAGTAGAGTAACTTTGTGAGTAGTGTAACTAGTTTTTTTCATCGTTTGTAGTTTAGTTGTGTGTAGTATAATGTTGCGTGTCTCTCTAATTTGGCCATGGGGTTGTCATTGTAATTCGCTCCCCTGGGTATCGTCCCTGTGGTCGTGTATAGTAATTAGATGAGTACATTAGAAAGTAAGATTTGTTGTAAATATTTGATATGGATAGAAAGAAAATGTTTGTTTTGCGTGTTGTACATCGTTGGGCAAATGAGCTTAGAACAGACCATTACGCTAAGATGGCGGCCAGGTACATTTTACCAAGATGCATTGCGTGCTATTATTGAATCCTATGGAATCATTAAAGATTCATACTTGAAACGCAACGCATCTTGGTAAGAAGTTCATCGCTACCATATTTAGCGTAAGGGTGTATTGCAAAATCTTCATAATTCCATGTCTTTAAATTTCTTATTCAAATTAAAGCAAATGGTATGTCCTTGTCAGTTGAAGCAAATAGTACGACCTTGTCAATTGCTGTATTGACTTTTTCACTTGCAGGCTGTGTTTTCCTCAGTTTTCTTTCTTTTTAACATTTACAAATTACTTTTGCGTACATACAAAGTGTTTGGAAGGAGGTTTCTTCATGATAGCATGGAACAATAATTTGTGGGCGAGAGTCTTCTGGGTGAAATTCCTTGTAGATGGTTCCTTCTCACAAAACTACAAATTATGTTTATCACAATTTTAGGCACATTTAAATGATCAGACAGATATCTCAAACATTTCGGACGGTAAAATTTTAGGCTGATCGATCGTTCCAGTCAATGTTGTTATTCTTCGTTCTTTGGAATGACCAAAAAACGATTCAGACTTCGTCCGTGATAAAATCATTTTCTCTTGGGTGTGGCGCAGACAATTATTTTCTTATCAAACCAACAAATTTTGAGAAAGATTCGAAGTGAAATAGTCAGCATAGGCGCAAAAAAGCAAATGTCAGATCCTCCTTTATTTGGACTTAATGGCTCAAAACGAACTGAAGCTACTTTGCTATAATTCTACAGTTGGACTTTCCTGAAATGTTCAATATTTTCAGAATTAGAGGCCTTTTCTTCTTTTTGGGAATTCAAGAGTTTTGACAAAATTAAAAAGCATCGTAATTCCTAAACTTTTTAGGAAAGGGAAAACGGAGTAATTTTCAAGAAAACCACAGTTTAGGAAGTCATAAATAGAGATTTGATGAAGTCATACCCTCAAACAAAGTTGAAAAATAAAATAAGCTGTAACTTCCAAAATATACGAGATTTCAGAAAAGTCTGATGGTTGGACTACAGCAAAGTAGATAAAGTTTATCCCAAGCCATTCAGTCACAAGAAGATTTATTAGCCTAGCCATTATTAACTTCTTTATACCGGGTGAGTCAGAAAAAACGCCCACCGTTTGAAAGGCTATAACTCCCTAATTATCAAAGCAATGATATTTTTAAATTTCCCATATCAGCATTGGTTTCAAATCTTTAAAAAGGCTGGTGTAAATTTGAGTGACCTATTTCTTTGAACTGAATGACTTCGGAGAAACTTTAGCTATCTCTCTATAATTCTACCGTTGGACTTTTCTGAAATCTTCAATATTTTCGGAATTAGAGTGTTTTTCTTCTTTTTCAAGAATTCAAGAAAACCTTTCAAAAAAACATAAAACCATCGTAATTTCTAAGCTGTTCGACGCAACATGAAGTAATTTCGAAGAAAACCATAGTTTATGAAAGCCTACAATATGGTATCAAGCAAAAGTCTGTCACTCATCTGGTTTATGATTTAGAAAGTTGATGACGTCACATCCTCAAATGAGTTGAGATGTAAGATACGCTGTAATTTCGAAAAATGTTCAAAACTTCTGAAAAGTCAAACCGTAGAATTATAGATAAGTATCTAAAGTTTTCTTTCAAGCCATTCAATCAGAAAAAATAACTCATTTAATTTCACACCCACCTTTTTACGCTGAGTTAAAGATTTGAAACCTATGCTTCCCATATCCACAGCATAAGTTCTAGATCTTTAAATCGGAGTAAACAGGTGGGTGTAGAATTATATGATTTATTTCTTCAGACTGGATGGTTTGAAAGAAAATTTAGCTGCTTGTCTATAATTCTACTGCTGGACTTTTCGTAAATGTTGAATATTTTTTTAGATAAAAGCAAATTTTATACTTCATCTCATTTGAGGATGTGATGTCATCAAATTTCTAAATCCTAAACCAGAAGAGTGACAGACCTTTGCTTGATACCATATTGTAGACATATATAAACTATGGCTTTCTTGGAAATTGTTTCATGTTGTGTCAAGCAGCTTAAATATTGCGATGGTTTTAATTTTTCTTAAACTTCTTCTTAAATTCTTTGACAAAAAGAGAAGCACTTCAACTCTGAAAATATTGATTACTTCATAAAAGTCCAACAGTAGAATTATAGCGAAATGGCAAAAAATTTTCGAAGCTATCCAGTTCAGAGAAATAGGTCATAGAATTTGAAAATGTTGTGGTGCAGTGGTGTTATCCACTGACTTTGCAGCCAGAACAGTCAGGCGGACAGGGTTCGATACCCGGTAGAGCCCCATCATTTGAGCGTCATGACAAGGGATCACGGACTCGATTAGGCCTATTCTACTTCTGTGATCCCAGCGATTGGCACTGAAAACTGCAACTTCACCTTCACCTTCACCTTCACACCAACCTTTATAAAGATTTGGAAGGTATGCTCATACCCACAGGAAAGAATGATTGATTAAAGCCAGGTAAATTATTGAATCTAACTAAACATATCGGCAATGAAACAGGACAGTTTCCAATATCATTGCTTTGATATTCAGGGAGCAGCATATTTCCAAGTGCTTGCCATTTTTGTTACTCACCCGGAAGATTTGAGACCGTTGCTGATATGCACATACTAACCGGTTTTTGTTGTACAGGAAAATATAAAGCCCGAGGTCTTAAAAGTACAGACCAAGCTTGCGAGGTCTGTGCAACAAGACCGAGGGCTTTATATTTTCCTGTACAACTACAAAACCGGTTAGTATGAGTTTTATTACCTGATAGCTACTAATTTTAACTCATATCACTAAGTCAAACGCACTTTGTTACTGTTATGTTGCTTGAGTTTATTGTAAATCTCACAGGCCTTAATCAGTTGCTGTGGTGACAAAAACGCGTCCTTGTATCGTATTATACAAGGCTGCGGGAAAACCGCGGGAAGTGTGCGATTAACCAATGGGACTGGCGGGATTCTTGTATTGTCTCGTTTTTGAAACGTCAGTCAGGTAATAATCTAAAGTAAACTAGTCTTACCATCACAAGCTAGAAATATGAATTCATGATCATCTGTAATCTTGTGTACTGTTACATCTGGATAGGCTGCAAAATTTATCATTATCATTATCCTTAGATATAGTTTGGTCAAAACCTTAATACAAGATGATTTCACATGAGCAATGCAAAAGAAAACCTTTCGGATTAAATAATCTAATATCAAGGATTAACAATCAATGTTGTTGGATCTGTTGGGAAGTGCTAAATATCATTTAGACAGATCGAGGTTAGATCAGCATCACAGAATAGAATTGTGTTGTGTAATTGTTAGTCAGAGTTTCACGCGATCTGCGATCACCAGACTTTTTCACTTCCATTTTTCATTTTAAACATATTTACCCTGGGACACAATTCAGTATAGTAATGAATTAAACAACTGCTTTCAAATTGTCCCAGCAACTAAAAACTACGCAGTCAGCAAGGACTGTATCAGGGAGATTGAATACTTCGATGCGTGGATTTTCCTTAGATCGACGGTTTTGCGTGTTCACTTGATCAACTGACTGAAATTGGGAAAATGCCAATAGACCTTTCATCTATTCTGCAAAGAATTTGGATCGTGCGACATTTTTATACATTTTCTACAAGAGGTTCGACTAAGTTGCGTTGGAGCTTTCTATCACTTTTATGGACATTTGAAATTCTCTAAAATGGATGAAACTATCTTTCGATTGAGACTCTTTTCAGAACAGCTTCTATTACCTAGGACTCCTTAGAGGGGGGAAATGAACTTCAAAAACTTCAAAAACTTCAAAAAGCGGCCAATCATCAATTTAAGAAAGGGTTGTCGTTGTTCCATGCAATGTAAGCGTTGCGTATCCCAAAAATCTTTGTTTCCCAAAGAAGTGCTATTGGGGCGGGGGCGGGGGTAGAATCGTTTTCCAAAGAAAACAGAGCTCTTTACCAATCGATGGGTAAAGGAAATTCGTGAGATCAGGCCTTTAGAAAAGACTATGTGTGCATATTAATCCAACAATCTAAGGCAAAACTGTTGATCAAAGGAAAATCCGCATATCGAAGGACGCGGCCCTTTTTGTCCCTACATGTCCTACATTTTTTGGGGTTGAATCGTTGATTAGGCTAATTACGATTTGTCCTTGATAACAAAGATTATGCAAACAGCTAATTCGAGAAAGGAATAACAATGTAAGGATTTCACATATTTTTGAGATGCTCCTTTAGGAGTTTTATAATTTTGAGGTAAAATTCAAATAGTTGGAAGCAAAGAAAATGTAGGAAAAAATTAAATCTTAGATAACAGCATGACGAATAACAAACACTATCCATATAACTCTAAAAATGTATTAACATTGCATTTTAGGTGAGTCTTTGAAATTGGAAATGATGGCACATAGAAACGAGAATAATTTTGTTCAACAATATAATATATCCTTTATAATATGATCAAGGGTTTCAGGCCCTTGTTCATGCATTTCGAAGTGACAGATTTTTCGCTGATTCAAATTTACCTAGATTTTCTATGCTCAGCAAAATAGAAGAAAAATAATGAATAGAAACGTACTTCAGCCTTTCAGATATCAACCAAATTTTGATTCATTCCAATGATTAACATGCTAATGAAGGGATTAACGTTTCATTTCGGCTAGCGCAAGGCGAGCTTAATTTCAGCAGCGAAAAATTGTCCATGTAATGGCAAATTGATATTTGCAAGCAGTTGCCCAGAGGAGGAACGAAGTTTCACCTCAGGTAAAAGGGCTGAAAACTCCCATGTAAACAGGCCCTTAAAATATTCCAGCAAACCTTTAAATGTACGCAGGTTTTTATTGTAACAAAATGACACACCAAAAGTTTGGTTTCAAATATAAGACAACTACCAACAATTTCTTGAAAACATTGGTCACAGCTATAAGGTTTGATGGTTCTCTTTCTCTTAATTAAAAAGATGATGCAGATGTTTTCTGATGCAGATAGCATCTATAGAATTCGAATTCGAAAATTCGAATTCGAAAATTCCAGATCGAATTCGAAAATTCCAGATCGAATTCGAAAGTTCGCGCTGCTTCAGTCACATGACTCATATGCGTCCCAACATGTCCGAATAAGGTCCCAAGAAAAGCAACATCGCAAGTGGAAACTTCAAAACGCAGTTTGAGGGATTTTGACTTGGCTCCTGATCAAACAAGGGCAGATTTTGTAACAATAGGATCTTTGGTTTGTTTACATATGACGTCATCTTGGTTGACTAGCCAATCAGAGAGCTCTAGTTCTATCACGTGATCTGATGATAATGGCGGAAGGAGGGGTTTGCTGTGGGGAAAACCACACCCTCGTTTTTTCCTCGCGACGAAATTATACTTTCGCAAAAACTCAAACTTTTTTGCACCCGTATAGAATGATAAATTTCACATATGTTTTTATTGGCACTAAGCTCTGCGTCTTCTGCTCTTCGCGCGATCGTTCGCTCTTCACCCCCCTTTTTGCACGTCCTCCAGGACCCTCCGACGGCTAGGCCCTAATCCAAGAAATTACACTTCTCGATCCAAAACAACTGTGACTTCAACTGCGCTGCCAGCATATGAAAGAAATATTTCAAACAGGGTCTTACAATGTTTATAAAATCAATTTTCAACCTCGGGTTCCCCAATCGATGGAAATCTCTCCTCGCCCGGGCCAATCTTTGCAGGGCGAGAGGGCGGGTCCAATCTCGCAATCAACACGAAGTTAATTGTAGATGGCTGCTTTGTTTTGATGAAGATCTTTCTGCAGTTTTATGAAAGAGCAGGTCGATTTAAATTGAAGGATCCTGGTCAGATCACTGGTCGCATGGGACTGAAGTCAAACCAAGGTTGGCCGTTCACGAGCAGAAAGACAAGCAGCACAACACAACAGATGCTGGCCGATGAAATTCAAAGATGAGTTGTTTGTATTTCTAATTTTGGACAATCATTAGTTAGGCCTAGCCTACCAAGCCTGGACAATTTATTGTGATTTCATTCTTAAATTTCCTTTGTGAGCCATATATGGATAATTTAGTCCCTCGGGAGTGGGAGGACCAATGGTGAGTTGTTTTTAGCCCCCCTTTGTTCTGAGGAGCGTTTTGGCGGGAAATCTCTTATATTTGCGCGGGGATAGACCCTTTCAACCCCTTTCAGTGTTTACTTATCTCAGCACCTAGCATAGATATATAAATCGAATTTGAAAATGATTTAGAGATGGGTAAACCAAAATTGTGCAGCAACCCTTTGCATGATGAATGGACTTTAGTCGAGAAGAGAGATGCAGAAAAAGTGAAGGTGCTTCAATATAAACATTTAGTTTTAATTAAGAAACTAGCAAAGGAGCGTGGATTTGAAAATCACAAAATACGGTCAGTTTGTTTGGAATGTCTGGATGCTATTGAGAAACACAAAGAGACACAATCCTCACAACAAGTGTCATCAGTTGATCAAGTTGTGGTATGAATCATCTTCCTTATCTCTTTCTTTCGTACATCAAATGATCCTTACAGCATAGTTCTGGCCTGTATTTAGCACATAAGTCATCTTTTCATAACCATGAACAACATTTGGTAGTACAGGAATGGCAACTTTCAAGGTTGCTGTTTTATACAGCTCTTGGTGCGTCGTTAGCTGAAAGTTGAATTGTGTCTTGCATCTTAGTAAAATCTTTTTCTAAATTTCTATCTTCAAAGCTGTAGCTCTTCTTACATGGATTTGAGGCTGTACAATTGAATTGCCTTCAGCAAAGTATTCTTGGAAAAACCTTTTTACCCTTTGTGGTTTGAATATAAATGTTGCCAAGAAAATCTGAAAACTCAACTATTTCTAGATGCATTTTCCTGTCATATTTGATTAATTAAGTGACAAAACAAATATCAAATGTTTAAAAGCTACCAAAACACATAACATTGATGTCAAGAAGGGCATAATGTCTTTACTGGACCAAACTTTACTATTTTTCTTTAGCTACCATCACAAATCAATGAAACTGAGAAAGAATCACAGTCATCACACACGTCAGAAATAACAGTAACTCTAAGTTCTCCAAGTCAAAAGCTCTGGCAGAGTTCCCAGGAATCAGAAAATCCTGGTCCCAGTAAAGAAGCAGTATTTTGCGAGGAAATTGATTCCACAATAATCGTTGATGGAGATGATGTGCAGCTCCCAAAGGTGATTTTTGATAGGCTTGTTTCCCAAGTCTCAAACATGTGTGACCTAAAAGCAGAAGTGGAAAAATTAAGGAGTTTATGCATGGAGAGGTTTGGCAAACGGGGAACCCCAGTGTCTGACCCATTGAATTTCCGGAAATTATGCACAGAGGCTGGTGCTGAAAGAATCTTTGATTTTATAATAAATGCCATGGAAACAGATAGACAATCAAGCAAGAGAAAAGAGATTAATGAACTAAGAGCAATGTCGATTATATACACCCTTATGTACGGCCAGTCCCAGCAAGCAAACTGGTTCCAGGTGGCCACTGCCAGGACACTGCGAGGTCTAGGAGTGTCAGACAGAGGGGTAGAGGCACTAAGGAAAATGGGGCTAGCAGCGCATCCTGACACTGTAACAAATGTAACGAAGGAAATATCATCCACTCACCTAAACAGTGTTCACAAAGCTCTTCATGATGCAAAGGAAAATAAGAAACTGGTCACAATATTTATAGATGACTATCACAATATACACACTCACCAACGTCCATCATCTGACACGCAAACTCAAGTAGTACACATGGCCACCCTCCTCATCAAAGTTTTTGAAACAAATGCAATTCCCCAAGTTGAAGATTCCGTCAATGATCCTGTTCCTGCAAATATTGAGTTGTTAAAGTCCCTCCTTTCAAGTAAGATGAAGCAGTTGTCAAAGACATATGTAAGTGACATGCCAGACTGGTTGCAAACGAAATTCTTTGATCCGGAATCACAGAGACATCGCCTTTTAGTTCACGATTATCAGCAGCAAGAAATAAGAGAAATGAGATCAATGGCTGGATGTAAATTAGTGGACTGCATTGAGTTGCCATTAAAATCTTACGCTGATTTTGTAACTGCAATGAGGGTTATTCTTGAAAATGGCTTGTCTGATTATCTTGAGGCATTTGTTGTTCCTTTCATTGGAGACTGGCCAGCCCAGTTTTATGTTCGTCAGATGGTCTATAATGCAGATAATCATCTTGACAACATAATCTCATTTCTTGGTCCTCTCCATATTTCCCTTAATGCAAGGGAAAATGTTGTCTTGAAGTTTCATGGGGTGTTTGCAGATCTTTATTCCTTTCTGTTTCATGGAAAGAAAGCTCTTGCTAAGAAACCTAAGCCATGGCGAATATCCTTTCTTCTTGAGGTGTTGTATGGTGGTTGGTCAATCATACGTGATGAAATCTTGGGGGCCTTCGCTCATTGTAAAGATATTGAATTCTTGACCCTGGTAAATCTTCTGGATAACTACATCCCACTGGTCCTCAGCATCTATTCTGTCATCTTCAAGAACCAAATGGTTGATCTATACTATGAATCCATGTTGCGCTGCTGGCTGATGTTCCTAATGTTTAGAAGAAGGCATTACGATAAAGCTTTGTTGGTGGCTCTTTCCAACATTGAGTATTTGAAAAGTATCAGTCATCCAATCATCCAGACCCTCTTCTCATCTCTTTGTGCCTTCGACGAATATCCTGTTGAAAACTTTCATTCCCTTCTGAGAGCCAGGACAAAGTCCCACGAAAATGCAAGCAAAGTGAGGTTGGTAGCACGAGAGATTGATGCAAGAAAGCATGAGCTACATGAATTCCAGTCATCCTTTGTACCAATCAAGAAGTCTGGATTCAGTGAAAGAAAAATAAAAAGCCTAAAATTCAAATCTGCAGAGTTTCTTACAGAAAAATTTGGAATGATAATGTCAAATCCAGGACAAGCCCAGCTATTAACAAAAAATACAAAAAGAAAAAAAAGAAAAAATGAAAAAAACACAAAAAAAGAGAGTCAAGTTACAAGGTGGAGGTTACCAAATTTGTTTGGGGCTGAAACAATAGTGAAGAATGAGTTGTTGCCAGTTGGATTTATCTGTCCCAGCTCTTCTCCTGACCCACTTAGGTGAGTCAAGATTCTATATTTCTACTTATGTTCTCTATTTTGCGTTTGGGTCTATCCAAAAAAGATTTGATTTGTCAAAAATGAGATTTTGCAACCACAGCGCTCCTCAGAACCCTAAGAATGGTACCAACTGCACGATAAGCATGATTATTCAAACCATTGCAGCTACAGTATTAAATATAAAAGATTCTTGCTACAGCATGTTACAGAATTGCAAAATATAAAAGAAAAAATGATACTGAACACTCTGATAGAGAAGATCTTTGACATCTGATAGAATTCTGAAAATTGCTTTTATCAGACAATGATTACAGTACTGGGGTTTTCCAATTCCTTCTTTGTTTGATCTCATTTTTGTTCATGTTATGTCAATTGTTAAAAATATACAATGAACTGAACGGCTTAAATTATTTAAATTTTTTCAATTTGTCCCTTACTTGGGAATTCACCAGGTTGAAAAGTCTTTGCTTTGACAAATTTTGGGATCCAAAATGCTAAACATGATTTGACCATACAATACATTGGCATGTGAACAGGGTATACTGCTGGGATGCTGCTATCATCTGATAAGCTACCATTTTGATGGGTGTACTGGGGTAAATTGGGCAGGTTTGGGTTTGGGGTGAAATGGTACAGTATATTATTTGGAAAAACTTATTAAAACCTTTTCACCCCCTTCCCCCCAGCACACACATACTAACCTTACCCCTGTACACCCTATCAAAGGAATGTGGCCATGAACCATCATTGTATCTTATTTTCCATTTACTGGACTTTTTTTAATTTATGTGTTGCATTTACATAAATCTGGTGAAGAGTAGACATGAAAATTTTTGAGATATAGAGAAGTTCAAGGTGGCAAATGCTTTTCTTTCAAATCAAACAAGGAGGAGATAGAACAAATTAAAGATAATTTTTTTGGGATGTTTGGGATAGCAAATGCTGCTGATATAGGAAGGAGCCAAGATAACAACTTTTTTAACTGTAGATTTATTCTATAGAAACAGATTGTAGGTGGGAAGGGCAAGGGGTGCTATGGCTGTGCCTGTGCCTTAGTTAATAGCCATGAACCACTTTTCATATTGTTTCTAATTTTGCTCTAAAATATAACATCAAACCCAGCATTTAGGTTTTTTCTAAAATTCTGATACAGAAAATGTGACATACCTGGTTGTGCCAATGATAGTCCTGTGTGGCGTGTCTTTGGATGTGGGCATTCATTTCATGTGGAGTGTATCATCCCAAATATCAGCACATGCCAGATTTGCGAGGAGACCCTCCTTCAACGACTGGAGGAGCTGACAGAGAAGGCCAGGCAAGCAGTTTTCGCCATTGATGATGGATCAAACAGCGATGAGGATGCCGAGCCTGATAATGATAGCGTCGATGACGAAGAGGTGAAAGAAGGTGCCAGCAGTGGAGTAGCTGATGATGATGTCAACTTGGCCTCGGAAATTGAAGCCTTTGACGATGATGAGTGCCCCAGGATAGAGGAACTGTTGACGGAAATCTGGAGTTGGCGGAGGCATACTGTACAAATGCAATGACTAGTCCAAGTAAGTAGAAGCAGCAAATAGAACATCATATCATGCCTTGTTTCTTTGAGGTGCAGTAGCAGTACAGAAAAGGGCGCGAAATTAATCTGCCATCTTCAAATAACTTCGTGTTGGTTGCGAGATTGTTTTCTTCCTCTTTTATTCGCTTTTCACTCTCCGCCCCGCCCCCTCCGATATTCCGGCAAGCCCTCCGAAGGGCTAGAGCTGCAGATCTTCCCAACTAGCTATTTGAGGTTGAAAATTGATTTTATAAACATTGTAAGACCCTGTTTGAAATATTTCTTTCATATACTGGCAGCGCAGTTGAAGTCACAGTTGTTTTGGATCGAGAAGTGTAATTTCTTGGATTAGGGCCTAGCCGTCGGAGGGTCCTAGAGGACGTGCAAAAAGGGGGGTGAAGAGCGAACGATCGCGCGAAGAGCAGAAGACGCAGAGCTTAGTGCCAATAAAAACATATGTGAAATTTATCATTCTATACGGGTGCAAAAAAGTTTGAGTTTTTGCGAAAGTATAATTTCGTCGCGAGGAAAAAACGAAGGTGTTGTTTTCCCCACAGCAAACCCCTCCTTCCGCCATTATCATCAGATCACGTGATAGAACTAGAGCTCTCTGATTGGCTAGTCAACCAAGATGATGTCATATGTAAACAAACCAAAGATCCTATTGTTACAAAATCTGCCCTTGTTCTCCTGATCACTGAATTTCTATTTCCCGGTTTATCCTTTGCGGGGCAAATGAAAGGTTTACATTGTTGTTAGTGCAACATTCCCAGTATCTGTTTTCGTCAATGTTAAGTAAATGCAAACTTTCGCACAATCAGTTCCTAGCATTATACGCCTTGAAACCGCAAACGCAAACGCAGACGGAGATAAATCTCCCCAACTGATGATAAGCTTCATATTTGGAGGCATTCAGTATATTGGTAGAAGTAACAGTAAAACGCAAATCTTTGCGATCATGAAATACCCCAGACAACCTTTGCAGGTTTTCTGAAGACCCAAGGTGCTGAACGAAAAACCTTGAAGGGTTCTCTTGGGTGTTACCTTAAAACCCTTGAACCTTTAAAGGATTTTGGGAAAACCTTTTGGTTATGGTAAACAAGAAAAAACCCCAAAAGGTTTTTAAAGAGTCTGAAAAACCTCAGGGTTATTAAAGAAACCCCAACCAATGACCCGTTCTCCAAAAAAAACCTTTGAGGGTTTCTATGAGCATGAACAACCCCAAGGTTTTTTCAAACACCCTATGTAGCACCCTTATTTTTTTGAGTGTAGCTGCAAACTATGAAGAACTTTCCAGAAAGCAAAGAGACCAACTAAGTCACCTTAAGGAAAGGGAAAATACTAAAATAAAATGTTTGAGTAAATCCAGGATTAATCTTCCAAAAAAAAAGAGATATAGGACAAAATTAATTCGATACATACCCGTTACTATCTGTTCTTCGGCGGATTTCTTAGTGTTCTTTTTAAAAATGAAATCTCCCATCGCTCTTGACAATGCTAGATTTCCTAGGAGACGAACAAAAACTTCATTAAAGAATGACAAAAAATATAACAATAGGTTTTATCAATTTTGTCAAAAGCAGAAACAATATCCAATAAAAACAAAGTGACTATTTATTGATGTTTCGAAAGAGAACTTCCTGCAAATGTCAACCTTTAAAATTCGTAAAAATTGAAGGATTTTCCGTCTCATTTTACACTATTTTACGAAATATTAAAAGCAAACATAAAATAGCATAGATTCCAAATCTTAAAAGGTTGGTATGATGTTCTAAGACCTATTTTCCTTTCATGAAACTCTAACACTATTTAGAATTAAAAGAAGCTTTAGCAAAGCAACTTTACCATAATTCCACCATTGGACTTGTCTGAAATCTTCACTGTTATCAGGATTAGATTGTTTCCTTTTTCAAGAATTCAAGAAAAATTTTGAGAAAAACTAAAAACCATCCTAATTTCTAAACTGTGTGAGGAAAGATAGGCAACCATAGTTTATGGAAGTCCACAATATGGTATCAAGCAAATCAAATGTCTTCCGTACTTCTGGTTTACGATTTGGAAATCTAATGACGTCAAATCCTCAGATGATTTTAAATTTAAATACCCTGCAATTTATGAAATTATTCAAAATTTCTGAAAAGTCCAACGGTAGAATTATAGATAGGTAGCTAAAGTTTCCTTCAAGCCATTTGATTCAAAGAAATAGGTCATATGATTTTACGCCAAACTTTTTTAAGTTTTAGCCCATGTTACATAACATTCGCTAGAAAAATTTCGAAAATGAAAATAATGATAAATAGATCAAAGTATTATCAAAAAGACATAGAAACTGGTGTCTCGGTGTCTGCTTATTTACAAATGCAGCCTGTTGACTAGCTTTTTTTGTGGGGCAGAACTAATTTCTCGATTTATTTTTTACATAAAAAGGAAGAAGTCTAGCCCAAGAGGAATTGAGCTGAGGTAAAGGTGCAGTTTTTTAGCGCCAAGCGCTGGGATCGCAGAAATAGAATAGGCCTAATCGAGTCCGCGACTCCTTGTCATGACACTCAAGTGGCAGGGCTCTACCTGGGATCGAGCCCTGTCCACCTGACTGTTCTGGCTGCAATGTCAGAGGATTACACCACTGAGGAAAATTCTCTTCTTGCAGAGTTAAGTAAAGCTTAGACTAAAGCTAAATTAAAGCTAAGTTAAGTAAAGTTAAGTAAAGCTAAAGTTTGGCACAAGATTGAATTAGATTGATCTATTCTAATATTTAAAAATATTATGCTATAAAGAATTCCTCTGTAGCACTCAGCTTCAAAGATTAAAGAGAAGCTAACAAGTGATAATCGGTCTGTCGACATTGAGATCAGACTGGCATCAATTTTTAAAGGATAGCGTCAACCAGTTTTTGAACATTTTAGTAGCAGATTAGGCAATAACATGTAATTCTAAAAATGAGACAGGCTTAATCCAGGAATTCTTGGTAAAGCTTAGTGAAAATATGCCCTGAAAGAATTTTTGTTGAACCTACAGTGAAAAGTAACTCTTAATAAGTCCTTGACATAGAATACAAAATTGAAAGAAGAAAGTTGTCTGGGTAAAACAATCGAGATACTTATGACGAACAAACTAATCACTTGAACTGTCACGAATGCACCGGAGACTGCCATGGTTGATTGATGTTCACTAGTGGTGGATATCTTACGCAGTACTGGTGGACAAAGATATTACTGTTTTGAAACACTGTCTGCCAAACAGTTTTTAAACAAAGTTCCATTGCTATAGAACATAGGGCTCAAATCTTTAAAAAGGTCGGTGTAAAATTCTATTGCAGTTTTCTTTGAAATAAATGGCTTGGAGGGAACTAAGGTTTTTTGCTGTAAATCTGCCGTGGCAATTTATTGATATCTCGATTAGTTTCAATATGGCGGCATTTATCAAATTTGTGGCTATGAAGTCATCAAATTTCTAAATCCTAAACCAGAAAAGCTACAGATTTCTGCTTGCCACCATATTGAGACCTTCATAAACTATGATTTTCTTGAAGGTTATATGATGTTTCCTCTATTAGTTTAGGATTTGCGATGATTAAAATGTTTTCAAAATTTTCCATAAATTTTTTCCAAAATAACTCAATTGCTCCCATTTTGAAAAAAAATCAAGATATCAAAAAATTTCCACGGCAGATTTACAGCAAAGTGACATAAGTTCCTTTCAAGCCATCCAATTCAAAGACAAATGCTATCGAATATTACACCGACCTTTTTAAGGATTTGAAAGATTTCAGCCGTATGCTTTGCTATAGGCCGAAGTTTCCAAATATCTCTGCTTTACAGCAATGTTTTCAGCACGTATTATCCTCTTGGAAGAATGAAATCACCTGGAATAATGTTGTTGTACTCCCAAGGATTTCACTTTCATCACCCCAAAAAAGATAACACGTGCTATAGCATGTGGAAGTCATTGCTGTGAGGCGGTGAATTTTGTCGTGATTTAGGCCTGTTTTCAAAGTTTACAAAAGGGCTTTCTTGAGAAAATTGCTCATAATTTCAGGATGGAGTAGTTCGGTAAATTTCAAACTATATTTGCACATGTCCTCTGTTGAATCAATAACTTGCTAATATTTTCTTTAAGCCACGTATTAAAAGAAACTACATTGCAATAATCTGAGCCAATCATAGCGGGAAAAACACATGGTTATCTAGTCCCCACTATGCATGACTCTTATATAATGAATATAAACAATAACCTAAAATTGTTATTGCCAATATTATTGCCTTGGTATCTAGGAAGCAGTGGCCTTCCTAAAGGGGGTTGCTTTTTTACTCACCCAGTCCCCCAGTAGATTACGTTCTTTTGCCTGTCAGAGCATTCAGAAAAAATATACATCACCACTCTGTCATGTACATTTTATTCTTATGAGGAACTGTTAGGCTATTCAGAATCAGGAATTCAAATTTGATTCGCAAGGTTCTAGAGTAAAAGCTTCTCCCTGCATTGGGTACATTCAATACTTCGCAAAACTACTAAATATCTTTCAAATGTCTGATAGTTAACAGGCGTACACTCAATAATAAATCAAGATGAGCCGGAAATTACTCATGAAATTTCAAGAAGGTTATCCTCGTTACAAGCTCTCTATTTTGGATCCAAAAGATTTCCTCTTCTATAATTTTTCTATTCTAAGCACTGTATTTACTGCTTCTTACTTCATTAAGTAACCAATTTTTGGCAGAGCTCTACCGAAAAATTCCATGGATTACAATGGTCTCCGTTTTTAGGAATTATTCATTCCTTATAAATATTCTGCTGTTATGCTCAAAAAAGTAGTTAGCACTGTCTCCGCTACCTCATTATGATAATGCCAGTCTGGTTCCAATCGTCTTAGACAGATTACAGCTCACTGACTTTGATCACGGAAAAGTACAAATTAAAGACGAATTTCGCTGGACATTACATTTCGCAATACATCTATGAATTATGAAGTCGAAGTAGTGACAGACAGGATTAGCCTAGCTTTCATCCGATGTAAGGAAATATATTTTCACAAGAATGTTAAGCCTTCAAGTATTTGTAAGTTGATGGGAAGGAATAATTTTGATCTTTATCTAAAAAGAGCTACATATTCTCTTCTTTATTTTGGTAAATTTTCGACAAATGGAAAAATGAAAAAAGAAATTTACCAAAATGAATGTTATCAATTCTACCAAATATATACTCTTTTTTATGTGCAATAGATCTGTTTTCTACCTGTGTCTTTGACAACTTTAGTTATGGGCCAATATGATGGCTGCCATATAGAAATATTCCATGAATCCGCTGGGTCACATAAATCACAATTCGAGAAACTATAACTCCTCAACTGTCTAGTTCTCTCGAGAATCACATAACAACAAGACTTTTAGCAACAGCGTTGTCAGAAGTGTCATCAAATCATAGCAAATGAGAGTCAAATAGTTATAAATCAAACGTTCTTTAAAACTGTAACATAGTTTCAATTCAAGGCAATTTTTTGCATCAAACCTTCAATACTGAATTTTGCGCAGTCTGAAGCCTGTTTCCTTCTTATTTCAATCCTGAAGACTTTCAAAAATAGAATTGTTTGATTCGTAAAGCATCTGCGAGAGTTACCATCTAAATGTAGATACTAGCTATACCGGCCCACATCTTTGGCAAATAGCCCATAGATTACATACCTAATAAGAAATGGATTTCGTATTCAAAACTGGAGAGACATGGACTTTCAGACGAAATAGCATTGATTTTCAACAGTTTTCTGGGTTCATCATTTAGAAGCTGACAACTTTCATCAATGTCTATTACATCGATTCAATCCAGCATAACAACGCAACAAACGTTCTTTGGCAACCTCATTTTAGGAATGTTTCAGATACGGTGGAGAACGCTTTCACAAGCACACCTCCATTGCTTGCAATTTCCAGTCCCTATTTATTATTCCAATGACGCCCTTCAAAGGGGAGACATTTTCGAAAAAAACAAAAATCCAAATTCGACAAAGAAAGCAAACTAAACTCGTGGAAAATGCTCTTGAAATCCAACATGGCAACTCTGTTGCAACTTATAAGTATGATGATTTTCCTGGGGCCAAAACAGCCCACACGTTTATCAAGAAACAAAACAATCTACTCTTGAAACAGCAAGAATGAAGAACAAATGAGGATTTGATTTGCTAAACAATGTCTTCACCCTCAAAATCAAGTTCACAGCGACTTAAGCAAATTAAGACAGCGTTCACACGATGCCGGCATATTTTGAAAACGCTAAAAAATATGACAGAAAGGCCACATTTGACACGAAAACTGCACATTTTTGCCGGCAGATTTGGTAAACGGTAGAGTTTGAAAATGGAACTCTCACCGCCGGCACATTTTGAAAATGTCATTTTGCCGGTATCGTGTGAACGCTAGCTCAAATTTTGCTACAGTCACATTTTTCACCGTTCTCAAAATGTGCCGGCATCGTGTGAACGCAGTCTAAACCAATATCTTCAATTTGAATACAAACACTCACACGTAGAGCCTGAAGAGATGACAGCGAAAGCCTCCTTTGAGTTCATCCATTCAAGCTGAATATTTGCACAAAGTCGAAATTTTTAATTGAGTTCTCAAAGCTAAGCTTATTGCTAAATATAGAATGTAATTACAGCACAGTTCCTGATTTGAGCTATTACTTAAGTATATATTTTGCAATGACGATTCTCTAGTACAGGTGTCAAATCTTTAAAAAGACTGCACAAATGGTTATCATTTCACGAATTCGCTCCTTTATAGATACTTAATGGGAGGAATGGTCATGGGTCAACTGAGCGGCAGCTACAAATAGGCTAAATAAAAAGCCATTACAAGCAACGATTCTTTTAGCAAAACAACGAAACGGCACGCGCCAAGAGTATTAGACATGATATGCTGTTTTACCAGTTGGCTCAGGTCAGCTATAACGATGTCTATTGTCTTTGATAGGTAAATGGAAATTAGCATAATTTGGCTAAAATGAACATCTGTGGGACTTGCATTTTTGTTCTGGGACTAAGATTCGAAAGAACCGAAACAAAAGAATGGAATAAGATTCATATAAAATCTTACTTCTTAAGAGAAAAGATTTGCTTCTAGACTTTATCGGGGAAAAGTGGGATTGTTTCAGGACCCTATGTGCATACTGGAATTTGTATTAATGCGAAAAGGACAAATATAAAATGGAAAATTAAGAAGAAAATCTCAAAAATTAAGTTAAAACTTCGGTAAGACAAAAGAAATTTGAGAATTCACAAACTGACTGCATGACTTTTGAAAAGTGATCCTCTAACAGTTGATAAATCTCTAAGATTCATCCGTCAACATGCAGCATTAAAATTGTAAGTCTGTGGGCAAAACTTGGGTTCTTCAATTTCTGGTTTCGCTGTAGTATACTTTGCTATTCTAAGTAAAGATGTTACAAGAAAGACTTACCATTTACACGGTTAAACTCTACCCAACCACCAGCGGCAATGATTCGTTTCGTTTCACCTGAAAAAGTAACGGGATACGATCACATACTACATCATCTCCTGCGACAATACTACGTGTATCAAAATGATGTATCGGCAATTGCCTAACTGTACCGGGTGAGTAAAAAAAAGTTTACGCGTTTGGCGGGCAATGGAATGAAAAATAAGTGGCCAATTTTCAAAACTGATATTTTAATTGATCAGTCGAACATTAACTTATATAAGAAAATTTTGATGGTAAAATCAGTCATCTTTAAAACCCAAAAATTAGAAAAATGCCTGGAAGGGGTTCGCATGCGAATAGAGAATTCCACATTCCATTCTGGCCCATGATTTATTTAGCATTGAGATTTAAATTCAATTAAATTCAATAGTCAGTTTCAGAAATAGAATTTTGACTGCACGTATATCATGGACCAGAATGGAAGGTTGAATTCTCGATTCCCATATAAACCCCTTATAGGCAATTTTCTAATTATTGGGTCTTAAAGATGAGTGATTTTACCAAATGAAATTTTCTTATCAAAGTTAACCTTTGTCTGATAGATTAACATCTTAGTTTTGAATATCGGCCCCATACTTTTTATTCCACAGCCCACCAAACGTGTTAATTTTTTTTTACTCGCCCGGTACAATCATGAATTCCAGACCAATTTCAATGAATGAGAAATCATTTTGAAGCAAAAACCAACTTAGGTGCGGAAATCAATTTTACTAAAATCGGTCATACCGTTCTGGTGTTTTGGAATATTTTACCTTCAAGCTGTTTTGGGAACTGCTCAAAAGAACCAGAAATTATGATCAACTTTCTTCGGCAAGTTTTCATCTTTAGAAAGTTGGAAATTGTATTTTTTATCCCCTGAAAAGCTTAAGTGTGCATATAAATATACTTAAAGGGGCTCCGTCGTCAAACAATAAACAAATCCGTAGCCTCGCACGTGTCACCAATTATCCATTGTTCATCCATTGTTTTCTGCAATTTGTTTGGTGGCTTCACCCAAGCCACCAAAAAGTGACCGTTAAAATCCACTTATATCAGAGCAATCATAGAAGATATCAATGTTTGGTTTGTTCCTTAGTGAAGTACAAGGATTAATGCCCAAACAGCAACTTTCATTTTGAAAAAAAATATGAAAATCCTGTGTGATATTACCTTTCAAAAAATTGCAAAAATCATCGTTTTGTTTNACCCAAGCCACCAAAAAGTGACCGTTAAAATCCACTTATATCAGAGCAATCATAGAAGATATCAATGTTTGGTTTGTTCCTTAGTGAAGTACAAGGATTAATGCCCAAACAGCAACTTTCATTTTGAAAAAAAATATGAAAATCCTGTGTGATATTACCTTTCAAAAAATTGCAAAAATCATCGTTTTGTTTACATTTTGACGACGGAGCCCCTTTAAGTCATTCTTCGTTGATCCCTCGAGAACGATCATGCTTGCTCTTATCGTTTTGTAACTTGAACTTACGCTATTTGGCATCGAGCTTGCTAACCCCTTTCAAAGCATGTTGAATAATAATAACTTCCCAATAAAATAACCTATAAAATCGTAGCATGGTAAGACCAATTTTAATGTAAGAAATTTCTACAACTAAGTTAGCCATTCTGCTTCAAAATGATCGAAATGAGTTGACAATTCATAATAGAACAGTACGGCAAATGTAGCCTGCGTACAGACTCTTGGATTGGACAGGACAGGACAGGGCAGGGCAGGGCAGGGCAGGGCAGGGCAGGGCAGGGCAGGGCAGGGCAGGGCAGGGCAGGGCAGGGCAGGACAGGACAGGACAGGGCAGGACAGGACAGGACAGAGTCTGCACGCAGGCTAGGCAAACACCGATAACATCATTTGGGGACACCCTGTACATAAAACGAAACGTGAAAGAAAATTTCAGGTGACAGGTGAGTAGAAAAACGTATCCTTTGTTTGAAACTCGTGCTAGAAAAAATAGCCAACCGATTTGAAAGATGTTTGAACTTAACTTTGAGATTTTTGCGTTATTTACAAAGCATTTTTTGCTGTCAAATGATGAATTTCCCAAAATATGTTTTCCATTGGCTGTGGCTAAAATGGCACGAGGGTGTTTCAAGTGAATTCACCAATTCAACCATTAACATGGTAAAAGATTGTTGCATTGGCTCAGAGAATTGATACCACCAGAGCATACTCACATCAGGTGAAGGATCACTCTAGCGAAAAAAACCTGTTCTCTGAAAGTTGAATTTTTCAATTTTTATATTTGGTTCGGCAGACTTCACCAAAATTTGTTTGTGCCTGCGAGCGCAAAATTGCCACAAAAATGTGCCTGCAAAATTTTTCTAACGTTTATCATCTTGGATTTAAATTCTTTCTGTGCATCACATGAAGCAAGCTTTGATAAAGCAAGGGACAGTTTGGTTCTAAAAGTTGGATGGTGCCTTATGCAATAAACGTTTATCTAGACAAAGAATATATATGAAACTTTGGCTTTGTTTAGGAATACTTCCATTTCAACGAGTGACATCGTATACAGTTGTTTC